>JAAGNN010000065.1:0-22500 GCA_012411365.1 Ameiurus melas
TCGTTGAAGAGAGAGAAAGAGACCTGCTATTGTGTGTGTGTGTGTGTGTGTGTGTCTCCCAGTTCTACTGTGTGAGAGAGACGCGAGTGAGAGAGAGACACACATAAAAAGAGTCAGAGAGCAACATACAGAGAGAGAGAGTATACACAAAGAGAGCAAGCATAGGGAAACACACACAGAGACAGAAAGAGACAGAGAGACACGTGCAGACAGAAAAAGAGAGACACAGAAAGAGGGTGAGACACAGACACAGAAAGAGAGAAAGTAGATAGAGAGAGAGATACACCGAGGAGCATAGACGAGAGAGAGTATAGAGCACACAACACAGAAAGAGAGACACACAGAGAGCTACAGAGAGAAAGACACACGAGAGAGATAAAGGTGTTCTTTCTGTGTTTCTTAAGCTATTAGTTGTTTCCGTGTATGAGGTGAGGTGTAAGGGGAGTGGAAGTAAGTGTAATGGTAGGAATGTGTAATGTGTAATGTGTGAGGTGTGATGTGTAGTGTGTAAGAGTGAGTGTGTAATGTAGTATGTGATGTGTAATGGTAGTGTAATGTACAGTGTGTATTGTGTAACGTGTAGTGTGTAAGGTAATGTGTAGGTGGAGTGTGGTAATGTGTGATGTGTAGTGTGTAATGTGTACGTGTAATGTAATGTGTAGTGTGTAACGTAGTGTGTATTGTGTAGTGTTTAATGTGTAATGAGTAATGTGTAGTGTAATGTGTAGTGTGTAATGTGTAATGTAAGGTAGTGTGTATGTATAGGTGTAGTGTGTAATGTGTCATGTGTAATGTAGTGTGTAGTGTAATGTGTAGTGTGTGTATTGTATAGTGTGTAGGGAATGTGTCATGTGTAATGTAGTAGTGTGTAGTGTGTAATGTGTAGTGTGTAATGTGCATGTGGTGTGTAATATGTAGTGTGTAACGTGTAGTGTGCAATGTATAGTGTAGTGTGTAATGTGTAATTGTAATGTGATGTGTAGTGTGAGCGGTAGTGTGTGAATGTGTAATTGTCATGTGTAGTGTGTAGTGTGTAAGGAGGTGTAATTGTAGTGTAGGTGTAGTGTGTAGGTGTAGTGTATAATGTGCATGTGTGTAAGTATGTAGTGTGTAAGTGTAGTGTAAGGAGTGTAGTGTGAAAGTAGTGTGTGTGTGTAATGGTAGGTAAGGGTAATACATAGTGTGTAATGTGAATGTATAGGTGTAAGTGTAAGTGTAGTGTGTAGTGGTAGTGTGTAGGGTAATGTGTAGTGTGTAATGTAGTGTGTAGTGTGTAAGGAGTAGTGTGTAGTGTGTAATGTGTAGGTAGAAGTTAATGGTAGTGGTAATGTGAGGTAGTGTGTAGTGGTAATGGTAGGTATAAGTGTCAGTAGGTGTAATGGTAGTGTGTAAGGCATGTGTAGTGTGTAAGGTAGGTGTGTAAGGATGTGTAGTGGTAATGTCATGGTAGTGGGAGGGTAGTGAAAGTGTAATGTGAGCAATGTGCAATGTAGTGTGTAGGTGTAAAGGAGTGTAGCTATAAGTGTAAGTAATGTGTAGTGTGTAAGTTGTGTAAAGTAAAATGTAATGTGTAATGTGTAGGTGTAGGTGTAATGTGTAATGTGTAATGGTAGTGGTAATGGAGTGTGTAATGGAGGGTAGTAGTGTGTAGTGGTGTGTAGGTGTAATGTGTGAAATTGTAATGTGTAATGTGTAATTGTAGTGTGTAGTGTGTAGGTTAATTGTAATGTGGTGTGTAGTGTTTAATGCAGTGTGTAGTGTGTAGTGTGTAATGTGTAGTGTGTAGTGCAATGTGTAACGTGTATGTGTAGTGTGTAGTGTGTAATGTGTAGTGGTATGGAAGTGTAGTGTAGTGGCAATGTGTAGTGTGTAGTGTGTAGTGTGTAGTGTCGTGTAATGTGTAGTGTGTAGGTAGAGAAAGATGGTAGTGTAGTGTAAGTGTATGTGTAAAGTGAGTGTGTAGTGTAATGTGTAGTGTGTAGTGTAGTGTAGTGTGTAATGTGTAGTGTGTAATGTGTAATGTGTAGGTGTAGTGTGTAGGTGTAATGTGAGGTGTAGGGGTAAGTGTAATGTGTAACGTGAATGTAATGGAGGTGTAGAAGGTGTAGTGTGTAGGTATAATTGGTGTAATGTGAAGTGGTAGTGTGTAATGTGTAGTGTGTAATTGTCATGTGTAGGTGAATGTGTAGTGTGTTGTGTAATGTGTATGTGTAATGGGTAATATATAGTGTGTAGGGTAGGAAGGTGTAGGGTAGTGTGGTGTAAGAGTAATGGGTATGTAAGGTAAGGTGGAGTGTAGTGTGTAAGGAGGTGTAAGTGTAAGTGTAGGTGAAGTGTAATGGTAGTGTGTAAGGGGTGGGAAGTGTGTAGTAGGATAATGTAATGTGTGGTAATGTGATGTAGTAGGTGTAGGTGTAATGTGTAGTGTATAAGTGAGTAGTGTGTAAGTGTGATGTATAAGATGGTAGGAGGTAGTGGTAATGGTAGTGTAGTGTGTAATGTGTAATGTGTAGTGTAGGTATGTGTAGTGTGTGATGTGTAATGTAGTGTGTAATGTGTAATGTGAATGTAGGGCAGTGTGTAATAAGTGTAGTTTATAAGTGTAATGTGCAATGTGTAGTGTGTAATATGTATGTGTAGTGTGTAATGTGTAAGGTAGGTGTAATGTAGAAGGTAATGTAATGGGTATAGGTAATGAGGTAGTGTGTAATGGTAGTGGTAAGTGTAGTGTGAAGGTAGGGTAGTGTGTAATGTGTAGTGTAGTGTAATGTACGTGCATGTGTAGTGTTAATGTGTAGTGGTAAG
Source organism: Ameiurus melas (assembly GCA_012411365.1). Lineage (NCBI taxonomy): Eukaryota > Metazoa > Chordata > Actinopteri > Siluriformes > Ictaluridae > Ameiurus > Ameiurus melas. Next base: position 2,806 of record JAAGNN010000065.1, read on the forward strand.
GTGTAGTGCAAAATGTAGTGTGTAGTGGTAATGTGTAATGTGTAGTGTGTAGTGTAATGCAGTGTGTAGTGTGCAATGTGTATGTGTATGTGAATGTGGAGTGTAGTGTGAATGTGTAGTGTAGGGGTGTAAGTGCAGTGCAGTGTGTAAGTGTAGTGTGTAGTGTTAATGTGTAGTGTAGTGTGAGGTGTGTAGGTTAACGAGTGTGTAGTGTGTAAGTGTAGTGGTATGAATGCAGTGTGTAGGTGTAAATGTTAGGGGGGTAGCTAGGGTAATGTAGAGTAATAAGAGTGTGCAGTGTGTAGTGTGTAGTGTGTAATGTGATGTGTAGTGGAGTGTAACGTGTAGGTGTAGTGTGTAATGTTAACGTGTAGGTGTAATGTTAGTGTATGTTTAATGTGTATGTGTAGTGTGTAGTGTGTAGTGTGTAGTGCGTAATGTGTAATGTAGTAGGGTAATGTGTAATGGTAGTATGTGTAGTGTGTAGTGTGTAATGTAGTTGTAGTGAGAGAGTGTAGGTGGTATGTAGTGGTAGTGTGTAATGTGTAGTGTGTAGCAAGCAATGTAGTGTGTAGTGTGTAATGTGTAGTGTAGGTATGTAAGTGTAATGTGTAATGTGTAGTGAGTGTAGGTAATGTGTAGTGGGTGTGTAAGTGTAGTGTAGGATGTAGTGTAGTGTAGTGTAAGGTAGTGTGTGGAATAGTGTGTAGTGTTAATGTATGTGTAATGGTAAATGAAGAGTGTGTAGTTTAATTAGTGTAATGTGTGTAGTGTGTAATGTGTAGTGTGTAGGTTTAAGTGTAATGTAAGTGTAGTGTGTATTGGAGTGAATGATAATTAGTGTGTAATGGAGTGTGTAGTAGGTGTGTGCAAGGTAGGGGTGGGAAGTGTAATGTGTAGTGTGTAGGAAGAATGCAAGTGAGAAGAGTAGAAAGTGATGTGTAAGTGTAGTGTGGATGTGTAATGTGTAATGTGTAGGAGTGTAGTGAAGAGGGTAAATGTAGGTGTAATGTAGGTTAGGTAATGTGTAAGAGTGTGTAATGTGTAGTGTGTAGTGTGAATGTGTAATGTGTAATGATGTGTGAATGAGTAGTGTGTAGTGTTTAATGTGTAATGTGTAATGTGTAGTGTGTAATGTGTAGTGTGTAAGGTTAATGTAATTGTAATGGTAGGGGGAAAGTGTAGTGTTAATGTGTAATGTGTAGTGTGTATGTGTAGTGTAATGTAATGTGAATGTGTAGTGTAATGTTTAATGTGTAAGTGTAATGTGTAGTGTGTAGTGTGTAGGTTTAATGGTAATGTGTAATGTGTAGTGTGTAGTGTGTAGTGGTTAATGTGCAATGTGTAATGTGAAAGTGTAATGTGTAGTGTGTAGTAAGGTAAGTAGGGTGTGTAGTGTGTAGGTTTAATGTGTAATGTAATGTGTAGTGTGTAGTGTTTTAAAATTCCACCGAAGAAGTTAAATAAGGGAAATGATTTCAGCTCCGCTGCAACAATAGTGAATAAAAAATAAAAATAGAGAGCTAGACACAGAGGAGAGAATGATCCAGAGAGGTCAAATGTTTATTTCGCTCCATATGCTGCCCTGATGATTCCAACATTGCAGCTCTCATTTAACCTTTGACCTTTAATTTCCGAATCCGATTTGTCCATGAGGCTGTGACTGTAAATACAGCTCTGTCCTTATCCCTGTACTGCACTCTGGTTTTATCTGTCTCTCTTCATCCTTAACATTCATCCATCCCAATATACCTAAACCTGGCAGGATGTGCTGTTAATGGAAATTAATTCACACTTCCTGTCATGTGGAGGTCTGAAGGGTGAAGATCCACATAAACACCCATATAACATACAGGGATATTATTTATAGAAGGTAGCTTTCCGTATTTATACAAACACTACACCGTATATATTTTATGTTTGACTCATTTAATATTTCATTCAGTAAGTATCTGACTTGTGACTTGTAATTGAATTATGTTGTTTATTAATATTTACTGTTTGTTTGTTTGTTTGTTTATTGTTAGCAGTTAGCTAGCTATCCTGTCAGAATTGTACGACGAAGCTTTAAACATATCTAATCAGGCAGGCGCGAGTGATCGCCAAAGCAGAATTCACCCTGAAAGCCTTGGCGATTTCGATTTAGTTAAAAAATGTCTTGAAACCGCAACAGGTGTAAATCGCTAAAGAAAAGATTATTTCTTTGTTAATTTAGCTACGAAAACTCGCGGCAGAAAAATAAAAACGACTGAGGTTTTTCAACGGACGTAATTGAAAAATGTGGACAAAAGCAATTCTTAAATCGTTCCCATGTCTAAACGTATTATGCGCTTTTAAGTCTATCCAACAGGCCAAGTCAAGATATCGTCACTTCCTGTCTGGCTTACTGGAAGATATGCATTAGAGGCGGCTGGAAAACCTGTTATATATTATCCTTGTAACGCCGGTAATGAGCACAGTTAGTGCTGTTCTACACCTCACCGAACCCAAACCTTAACTTCAATAACCTTAAAGGAAATCTCTTTTCCCTTTTTCTTTTAAAATAAAAGGAATACTTTCTGCTAAAACAGACAGACAAAACAACAAAAAGCTTGACGAAAGTCTCCGCAGGATCAAAAACTGTCAGGGTGTTTCGAGATCCTTGTGGGGATTTTTATTTTTTTGGTTCTGCCCAAAAAACAAACCAAATTATAGGAATTTTTGATTAGGGACAGTTTTGATTAGTTTCTTCTGGGGACATTGTGGCTCTATGAGGTCCCCATTAAAATATAAATCCAAACAAACAAACAAACAAAAACAAAAACCATAACCTTTTATTGAAGTAGCAAACTAACAAAACTAAATAGAATCAAAAGGTTGCTGAGGGTAATGTGTAGGGTTGATTCAGGTGTAGCATAGCATTTACTATCTACATTAATATCAACAGAAGGTCCTCATAAATCCTCAACCTGAAAAAAGTGTGTGGAGTGAATGTGTGAGTGAGCCTCAATCTACAGTACAGTGTATTATTGCTGCATTACATGTGCGGACCTGGGATAGGGTTGCCATGACAACCTCTTATACGCATATAATCATGAAGAAAGTGTGTGTGTGCGTTGGCGTACACGCTATAAATAACATGGTTTAAGCTAACGGTCGAAAGTGGTTGAGGCTTGTTTGTGTGGACCGGCTTCCGTCGGTTATTTTATAGAAATGCGGGATCGCTGAAAATCGCCAATGCCCAGCTCAGCCAGATAATTCTCCTGCGAGCAAAATAACTAATAAAACCAAAAAACCTAGAATAAACATTTTCCCAAGATGGAGTCATTTATTACTCACGCAGGGAAAGAAGATGGACGGAAAAATCAGAAAACACAATCTGTACAAAACGTTAACTTGTTTCAATCGGTGGGTTTTATGTAACAAAAACAAGTAGTACGCTTTATCGCTCAGTATTTAATTGCCTTGAATGATCATCGGCCAAATATATATGCATTATATGCAAAGTGTCCGACGGAGACGGTTGTTTATTTGATATAGGAACTCCTTTTCCACCGTAGCTGATGTTAGCTACACACATACACTTCAAAGGTTCGCGCGGCAGAAAATGAGGATGCCTCCGCACAGATTTTGTGAAGTGGCGGGGAAACTGAGGCGAGCGAGGCGGGGCTGCTCTGGATTTCTCGGTTAATATCGGAGAGTATGAAACATGAGCACAACTACTGATATCAACATTTCATTTGTTTTGTTTTGGGGTTTTTTTTAAATTCGAGGAGATAAAAAGATATGATGTGAAAAATATGTATTTTTTGAGCGATAACTTCAGCTCGCGTGTTAAATTCCTACACGAGATCGTGACGTCAACGATCATTAGCGCAATCAAACACATGTTACTGTGCCTACTGGACACTTCGTTTAGTAAACGCTCCTTAAGTGGAAGAGGGTTGCTTGGCAACCTTTGGCCTGGATTTGAGCCAACTGTCTGCTGCGTGTGCGCACACACACATACACACACTCACACACAAACACACACACACACACACACACACACACAAACTGCTTCTGAGGTAATTCAGGGAAATGCAGTGTTTATAGCAGCACTGCCTCATTCAGAGAGTCGAAATGGGAAAAACGATAAAAAGGAAAAAAAAGAGAAATTGAGTGAGCTAGAGAGAGAGAGAGAGAGAGAGAGAGAGAGAGAGAGATAGAGAGAGAGAGAGTAGGAAAAAAAGAAAGATAGAAGAGAAGGGTCTGCAGAATGAAACTAGCTGAAGGAGGGTTTTCTGGCTGAAGTGTTAAAGCCGCAGCCTCAGCAGATTTTCTACTCTATTGTTCTAAAGGAGACGTTAGAGGCAAGAGGTACGAAGAGGTATATCACACACACACACACACACACACACATACACACACACACACACATGACAAGATGAAATAGAAATCAAGGTCCGTACCGATCACACTCGACATGCAGGAGAAAACACGAAGTCAATACCCATCCTGAAAAACACAATAGAAACCATTTCCCAAATTCAAATGGTTTCCACTACAAAACTCATTAAAAACCATTAACAAGATGTTGTGTGTTTTGGGCCATACCCCATTAGGATTTAATGCTTTGTGTATTGATTCCATTAGACATAAATCGAATGTTTAGAACTAGAGGTCCACGGACCATTATAGTTTCCATTAAAACCAATACAATCCCATTATAACCATTAGGCTATCTGTAATGGCTTCTCTATAGTTTCTTTTAACTGTATGGACTGATATAAATGACGCCCAGCTACTCGTACCTGTATCAACACGTACCTCTACCTTCATCAATCATTTCATTAAAACCGACTTCACGCCCCTGAGTTTTTTTACCTCAAAGTCAGTCGATTATTACTTCAAAGATCATCTTATATTTGCATTAACGATTTGTAACGGTCGATTCTGAAAAAAAGCTGTTCGTTTCAGACCTTTTTTAACTCCATTAAACACATCATCGCTACCGCAAAATCTTAAACATCACACGTCATAAAAACAAGTTTTCCTTCTTCCTTCTGTCATTTCCTTTGCTTCTTTCTATGTGACACCGTGGCGTGGACTGAACGCGGGTTCACGCAGGGACAAGAATAAAAGATAAAACATTTCAAGTGAATCATTAGAACGACTTTACTGTAGCTAACTAGCTAGCTAACCCTGAGAGAAAACGCCCAAACCTAGTGATTTACCGCTAACGCTAATCTGTTAATCGCCTTGGTAGCGTAAGAAAACGGATTTTTAATTCCCGAGTTGGAACAACGCTAATCGTAACGGAGTATTTATAAGTCGTGCGGCGTAAACGTCGAGATTATTTGGTCCGTCAGAGAAATACTGTACGCGGAGGCAAAACTCCAGGTCGCTGGACGCGATGCGGCCCACGCTTCTTAACAACCACGCTGTAAAAAGAAGCAAAAGGAAAAAAAAGAAGGAAGAAGAAGAAAAAAAACCCAGCTGGCTTTAGCCGATTTTATTTATTTATTTATTTTTTAATTTCTAAAAGTGCTTATTCTCCTATAAAAGCCTTTAACGGTTTTATTAACATCGGATTCATTTATCACCTCGTCACGTTCCACGCGCCGTTACGCCGCTTCAACGCGCAAAATACTAGCGTTATTACTGATCTTATTTCAAACGTTGCTAAGTTTCTTATCTTACGATGTCCACGTAAAAGAAACGCCCGCGTAAAAGAACCCTTACTTCATTATTTCTTCAGCGTGTTTATGAAGTGAGTCCATTTGAACGAGGCTTTCATTATATAAATAAAAGCGAGCTTCACATTCACATTGTGTCCTCTCGCTTTAAGACGTCAGTGTAACCACGCGCTGCTGTGATTGGCTAAACGCTACGCCTATGATAATCATTGACGCCGCCTGCCGTAACACGTGCGGAACTGTTTTCGGGAACCGAGCGCCAGGGAGGCGGGGCCAACGATGACATTATGTAAAAGTGGGTGTCGACGGTTTGCTGCAGGGGCAGTCATATGCAAATGTTTTCGCCATGTGATGTCACAAGTCTCAGCATGTCCGAACGAAGCTGGGTTATAAATAAAGGGATTTTTGTCGTACCGAGGACGCATGTATTAACCAGCGAGACAACCTTTTATACATCAAAGGATCAAGGAGAAGTTGGTTTCGCGTCATGACGCCCGTTAGGTTTTGAATAATATCTGTTTTTATTTATTTAGTTATGTGTTGTTTTGTTTTTTATTTAGTCACATTTTTAAAGCCAAAAACAATAATGACGTATTCCTGTAAATAAAACATAAACAAACGACAAACGTCGAGTTCAGTTCAGTTCTGTTGGTAGTGTTGCACTGCCATCTTATGGCTGTCCTGATTTAGTGTGTGTGTGTGTGTGTGTGTGTGTGTGTGTGTGTGTGTGTGCGAGAGAGAGTCAGAAAGGAGAATTCATTCCAAGTTTGGTATCAATTGCAGCTTCTGCCTCTTCTGGTACCTCACCCTCATCCTGTAACACACACACACACACACACACACACACACACACACACACACACACACCACATAATCTGAGTCTTGCTGTTAAAACATGTTGTCAGAAAGAAAGAAAAAAAGGAATGAAAGAAAGAATGTTTTCTCTAATGAACTGTAAGACAGAGAGAATAGAGAGGGGCTGCTGAGGGAACGAGTGTTTACAGCTGCTATAACAGTACGTGAGAACAGGAAAATAACTCGTTTCCTGGCGCGTAACGACAAATGGATAAACGAAACGACGCTCCTACCAGGATTATTATTACCGAAGTGACGGACATTACCTTATCTCATGCAGTTTTATTCCCTACGTTAATAAATACGGGGGGAGGGATCAAAGGATTCCCAGCAGCCAGGTTACGGTGATACGTCACCGATTAGAAAATGCGGTGAGGGGTGGGGTCATGCCAGAGGAGGCGGGATCCAGTTGCTATGGAAACACCAAGGATGGGTCTGAATGTGAGAATGTGCATAAGTCTACGCAGTGTTATATAATATACAGTATAAGATCGATGCTTGTTTGTTTGGGGTTTTTTCCTGACCACCAAACAAATATATAATAAATATGCTGAAAGATGAAGTGTGAACATTCAAAAAAAAAAAAGGTCGGGAGTGCGTTGAGACTCACAGGTGTAGATAATGACGGTACCACCAGCTGTGGTTGCTCAGAGGGTTTTGCTTCCACAAAGGTGCGGAGCGATGCACGTGACTGACTGACGTGCACACTACCGAAAGGAAAAAATGTAAGGAGTGACACGCGCCAAAATAATCCACGCTGAAAAATATTCCACTTCGGGTATATTACTTTATAGTCTGGAGTGTGTTAGAACATGTATACAAAAATGATTTCAGTGCACCTTAAAATAGAGAAATATTTTAACATCTAAATGCCACTGAAGATGTCCTTCCAAACCCGCCTTTCACCAACACCGTTGAAAACGAACGCCGTGTTTATCCAATGGATGTTTTGATGTGGCTGGATGAACAAAAAAGTTCAACGAACATGAACATGAACATGAGGAACAACTTTTGACTCACTGGCATAGACAAGACAGAGCAAGGCAATGACTTTCTGTCCCAGAGAAAGACCGTCCGAGTGTTTGCCGTACCAGTCTGGGGACCACGCTGAAGAATTCCTAAACAAAAAACGATGAAAAGAAATTACATGGATACTGTTTAGCCGGTTTAGCAGGGTTTAGCAGGTTAGCAGGCTTAGAAGGGTTAGAAGGTTTAGGCAGGTTTAGAAGGTTTAGAAGGTTTAGCAGGGTTAGCAGGCTTAGAAGGGTTAGAAGGTTTAGCAGGCTTAGAAGGTTTAGCAGGGTTAGCAGGCGCTTAGAAGGTTTAGCTAGGGGTTAGCAGGGTTAGCCAGGTTTAGCGGTTAAGCGCCGGGGTTAGCAGGTTTAGAAGGTTAAGCAGGGTTAGCAGGTTTAGCAGGTTTAGAAGGTGTGCTATGGGTTTAGCGGGCTTAGAAGGTTTAGCAGGTTAGCAGGTTTGCAGGTTTGAAGGGTTTAGCAGGTTTAGCAGGCTTAGAAGGTTTAGCAGGGTTAGCAGGGTTAGCAGGTTTAAGAAGGTTAAGCAGGGTTAGCAGGGTTAGAATGTTAAGCAGGGTTAGCAGGTTTAGAAGGTTTAGCAGGTTTAGCAGGCTTAGAAGGTTTAGCAGGGTTAGCTAGGGTTAGCAGGTTTAGAAGGTTAAGCAGAGTTAGCAGGGTTAGAATGTTAGCAGGGTTAGCAGGTTTAGAATGTTAAGCAGGGTTAGCAGGGTTAGTGGGTTTAGCAGGTTTAGAAGGTTAGGCAGGGTTAGCAGGTTTAGAAGGTTACAGGGGTTAGCAGGGTTAGAATGTTAAGCAGGGTTGGCAGGTTTAGAAGGTTTAGCAGGTTTAGAAGGGTTACTTGGTTTAGAAGGTTAAGCAGGGGTTAGCAGGGTTAGCAGGTTTAGAAGGTTAAGCAGGGTTAGCAGGTTTAGAAGGTTTAGCAGGTTTAGAAGGTTAAGCAGGGTTAGCAGGGTTAGCAGGTTTAGAAAGGTTAAGCAGGGTTAGCAGGGTTAGCAGGTTTAGATGGTTAAGCAGGGTTAGCAGGGGTTAGGGGTTTAGAAGGTTAAGCAGGGTTACTTGGGTTTAGCAGGTTTAGAAGGTTAAGCAGGGTTGCAGGTTTAGCAGGGTTAGCAGGGTTAGCAGGTTTAGAAGGTTAAGCAGGGTTAGCAGGTTTAGCAGGTTTAGATGGTTAAACAGGGTTAGCAGGGTTAGCAGGTTTAGAAGGTTAACAGGGTTAGCAGGTTTAGCAGGGGTTAGCAGTGTTAGCAAGTTTAGAAGGTTAAGCAGGGTTAGCGGGTTGCTAGTAGTTTAGAAGGTTAAGCAGGGTTAGAAGCAGTTTAGAAGGTTTATTAGGGTTAGCAGGTTTTAGAATGTTAGCTGGGGTTAGCAGGTTTAGAAGGTTAAGCGGGTTATTTGCAGGGACAGGGTTAGAATGTTAAACAGGGTTAGCAGGGTTATGTTGGTGGCAGTTTAGAATGTTAAGCAGGGTTAGCGTTTACAGGTTACTTAGCGTTTAGAAGGTTAGCACGTATGTAGAAGGTTGCTTGGGGTACAGGCCTAGCAGGTTGGGGCAGTTTTAGGCGCAGCAGTTACATGCGTTTAGGTTAGGGTTAGCAGGTTTAGAAGGTTAAGCAGGGTTGAACTTAGGTTTAGAAGGTTAAGCAGGGTTAGCAAGGTTGGAGGGTTAGCAGGTTTGTAGCTAAGCTACTAGCAGGTTTAGCAGGTTTAGCAGGTTAAGCAGGTGGGGGTTAGCAGGTTTAGAAGGTTAAGCAGGGTTAGCAGGGTTTTAGAAAGGTTAAGCAGGGTTAGCAGGTTTAGCAGGTTTAGCAGGTTTAGCAGGTTAAGCAGGGTTAGCAGGTTTAGAAGGTTAAGCAGGGTTAGCAGGGGTTTGAGTTTAGCAGGTTTAGCAGGTTTAGAAGGTTAAGCAGGGTTAGAAGGTTTAGGAAATCATCAAATCAAATCAAATAAAGTTCTTATCACTGAGTTAATTGCCAATGCAAAGCAGTCTAATAGATATTATACTACTGAATGCAATATTATCTCTTCTGTTTACAAAAACGAACACTACGTGACTCCTGTAAAGCCACCGATAATAAATATAATTATATTACAGACATTACATTATATGAGCAGAGACTGTCGGGTGACACAGTTTCTCATCTTCGTGATTGATGTTCAGGAGAAAAGTGCAGTAAAAGGCTGAAGCAGGTTAAATAGATGCACACGGTCAGACCAAACTTACAAACAGTAGCAGAGCACGAAGTACCGCAGCGTCTGCAGGTGAGAATTTACCTGGGAGTTTATCTCAGCAGCTTTTAGAATGTTTATATTTATTGCTTTGTAATGCAAATTATTGTGAATGAAATATGATTCAAATTCGGCACAGCGATAGGGGCACGCATAGTTGTCTTCACACCAATTTTGGTGTATGCCTATCAAGCAGCTAGCACCACCAACAGGTCAAACTCGGACATACGTTTGTAATAATAATAATAATGTGGTAGAAATGAGGTTTAACTTTACTCTGATCGGGTAGGAAGTTAGCAATCAGTTAGTAGTTAGTAATTAGTTTGGTTTTAGTTTATAAGGATGGGGAAATGTGGTAAAGTCATAGCTAGTAATAATATATATAAGTATATGATACTGAAAGTTTTGGACTAAGTTAGTTTTTAATATGTGGCAGCTAGAAATATTAAGGCAAGTATAGGGTAGGTAATTAGCAAGCAGTTAGTTGTTATTTAGTAAGTAGTTAATTTTTTAATATATGGCAATATAATAATTCCTTACATTTATATAGTGCTTTTCTGGACACTCAAAGCGCTTACGTTGTATAGGGTATAAGTATAAGGTAGCTAGTTTTGTAAGTAGTTAGTTAATTGTAAGTTCTTAAATATGAAAGGTTGTGGATATGTATCTGGTATTTAATAGGTACGATGTTATCTAAATATGGGGGAAAAGAAGTTGGTATAATTATGTATCAAATATGTGCAACTTTAAAAACTGTAAATTGAAGTACTTTTTTTTTTTTTTCCTTTTTTGGTAAGAATCTCAGATTTTTCCCAGTAGGAACCTTCATGATGGAGCTGTCAGGCGGCTTCCCAGCAGTGACATACTGGACAGATAGAAAATAATGAAACAGATGTTCAACACAAAATGGTGCGCATGTTTTTTCCTCAAAAACGAACTATTTGGAACAGAAACCTTCTACATACATGAGCTAATTGTAGATCTGTTCTAGGGAAATTATAATATATATATATATATATAAAATACATTTCCTTCTGGCTACTGAGTTAGGGTTAGGTTTACATGTGTGTGTGTGTGTGTGTGTGTGTACCTGAGCATGGGGTAATAACAACATGAGAGAAGGAGAACATCACTGGTAGCCAGAGGAGGAGGCAGTTGGCACATAAACGCCAGAATCTGCAATAACACACACACACACACACACAATAATATTCCTTTGATGTTCCAGTATTTCGACTGTCTATGTTATGATAGATACGATTGGACATCACTACGTTTGCGTGGAATGTTAAAGTCGGTGTGATCAGTACCTGTGTAGTACGAGCGAGCTGACACTGAAGGAGGAACAGGAAACACTTCCTGATCCCAGCCGTGGTGTGGCGAGCCTGTGGTACACATCACACCATTAATAATATACAGTAATAATACAGCTGGAATTTCAATGTTAAAAATTTGTTTTGTTTCAGCTGTTAGTAAATAATGATCCGTTATTGATAAGGAGGCAATAAGGAGTAGTAAACTTTAACAATTTACAATATTTACCAAAAATATTCTTTCTTTCTCCGCTCCATATTCTTTCCATTGTGTATGTAACTATCTATCTATTTATCTATCTGTCTGTCTGTCGGTCTGTCTGTCGTCTGTCTGTCTATCTATCTATCTATCTATCTATCTATCTGTCGTCTGTCGGTCGGTCGGTCATCTCTGTCTGTCTGTCGGTCGGTCGGTCGGTCGGTCGGTCGGGTCTGTCTGTCTGTCTGTCTGTCTATCTATCTATTTATCTGTCTGTCGGTCCGGTCTGTCTGTCTGTCTGTCTGTCTGTCTGTCTGTCTGTCGGGCCCGGTGTCTGTCTGTCGGTCGGGTCGGTCGGTCGGTCCGGTGGTGGTCGGTCGGTCGGTCGGTCGGTCGGGTCTGTCTGTCTGTCTGTCTGTCTGTCTGTCTATTATCTATCTATCTATCTATCTATCTATGTATTTATTTGTGTGTGTGTGTACCTGTCTGATCAGTCTGATGACCAGGTTGTTGTCCTGTCGGTGCAGCTGCACAGTGCAGGCTAACCCACAGATGGCGCCGGACAGCTGACTCAGACTCACAGTGCTTGATTCGGTCCGAGTTCTCGGGTGGATGTCGTTACCGGACGGACAGCACATGGGGGGTGAGCGGCTCTAAAGCAATGCTGCGGAAACAAACATAAGAGTTGTAGTGAAATCAGGAATGGAGTATGTGACAAAAGACAAGATGGGTAAAGAAGTCACATGACCTGATGTCACTCTGAAGGAAGATGGCGTTATTTTTGATGTTCTGGCTGCTGCCGAGACAACACCAACTTCTCGCTACTCTTGCATGATGCACACCATCTCACACTCAGCTACGACACGCACACACACACACACACACACACACAGAAAATGTACATTTAAGTTTGTATTCACTTTTTAGATCTTCGGAAAAGCAGTGAGGAGCTTTAATAAACATTATCCTCATGGAGCTGAGCGTGTGCAAAGATTGATTAGACATTCTGTGTGTCATAGTGTCTTATTTATTCTGAAATAATTAAAAATAGTCAAAACGAAGACCTTCCATGAGCAGGGGGTGTACAAACATTTACCGCGGCGTATATTCAAGTCCATTTCATATAAGGAGCTTAATATTCATATTACTATGTGGGGTTTTTGTGCTGTGCAGTGAAATAAAAAGTAGGACATTCTGTAATTTAATAAAATAAAATAAAAACTCTGTGCTATAAAAAAAATAAAAAAATCTTTTTGTGTGTGTTTTTTTTTTTTTTTTTTTTTTTTTTTTTTTTTTTTTTTTTTGTGTAAAAAAACCTAAAAAAAAGAAAAAAAAAAAAAAAGAAAAAATAGGACGTTACTCAATGTTTTATATAAATTGTGTACAGATGATCTGAAAGAAATGGGAGGGGAAAAAAAAAAAAAGAATGTTTGTGTGTGTGTAAAGTACTCAAAATACCAACCAGTCAAATTTGTGTGTGTGTGTGTGTGTTTGTTTTTTTTTTTTTTTTTTTTTTTTTGTTTTTTTTTGTGTGTGTGTGGGTGGGGGTGTGTGTTTTTGTGTGGGGGGTGTGTGTGTGTGTGTATGTGTGTGTGTGTGTGAGGGGGGGGTGTACCTGTCTTCTTTCAATGAGACATGCGCTTTCATGATCCATCAACCTTGACTCTGCCTCCTCTCTCACGCTCCCTGATCAGATGAGATTCCTCTGGAACAGATTACAATGATAAAAAAATCCCTCAATGATTTATAGTATAATAGTTTCATTTTTCTTTTAAAAAAAACACAACCTGAGTGCATAAGAGTATAAAGTGCGTGCGTGTGTGTGTGTGTGTATAAGTGTATAAGTGTGTGTGTGTGTGTGTGTGTATAAGTGTGTATGTGTATAAGTGTGTATGTGTGTAAGTGTGTATGTGTATGTATAAGTGAGTATTTGTATAAGTGTGTATGTGTGGATGTGTATATGTGTATTTGTATATGTGTATATGTGTGTATGTATATGTATATATGTATATGTGTGTATGTGTGTATGTGTATATGTATATGTGATTATGTGTATATGTGTGTATGTCTGTATGTCTGCATATGTGCATATATGTGTATTTGTGTATGTGTATGTGTATGTGTAAGTGTGTATTTGTGTGTGATTTGTGTATGTGTGTAAGTGTGTATTTGTGTATGTGTTGGCCTGCGGCCCAACACCGCCGCATAAACTAGGAGGTTCGCTCCTTCCCGACTGCCCGCCCACGCAGGCGGGCAGCCTCGTACCGGTCCCAACGCTCAACCGGAAGGGCCGTCACTGCAGGGTGGAGCCAACCCGCCACGCGGGCCGGTGATTGGCGGAACCGGAGCAGGAGGTTCACCAATCCAGCTCCAGAAGGAGGGGATAAAAGGACACCCTTCCGCCCACAAGCAAGGAGGATCAACTTCGGCTATGTAGGCAGCTAATGTCCGAGGTAATTGCCACTGAATCCGCGCAAACACGGGCTTACCTAACGGTCGGCTCTCTCTCTCTCTCTCTCTCTCGCTCTCTCTCCCTCTCTCCGCTCACAGGGCTCCGCCCCGGACGAGGACGCGACGACAGACGAGGACAGTGGTGAGGCCGAGAAACCCGCACAGGAAAAACCCCCCCCCCCAGCTCTTCCGGGAATTCCGACACGCCCCCGAGGCGCGCTACGCCAAGCCCCCGCCCCGCCCGGTTTCCCCCATTCCACCCAACGCAACACGACGCACGCCAAAACACACACACAACTCACATACCGGTTTAAGGACAAATAAATCCTGGGTTTCCCTCACTTCGTACTACCAACCTGCCTCCCGTGTGTTTGTGCTACGCCTTCGCCCCCTGGGCTGATCCCGCTACACTGGTGGAGGATGCGGGCAGTAGCACAGGCCCACCCCTAAAAAAAAAAAAACCCACACACAACTCATGGAGGAACGCGACAAAACTCCTGCTGGAGGCCAGCATCCAGCAACAGACCAATACGCAGCAACTCGCGAAAGCCTCCAGGTGGCCACCCAAACGCTGGTGGACCTTAAGACCCTGACCCCGCTGCCACACCCCTCCCGGACCCCAGATGCGGAAGCCCGCCACCTATTACCACCCCTCTCCCCGGCCAGGACCTCGTAGCTTATTTGAAACCTTCGAAAATATTGCCCGTCGAGAGGGTGGGATCGGGATGATTGGCCCAGGGCCATTGGCGGGTTACTCACGGGGGAGGCACGACCGCATATTACAGCCTCGAACCAGAAGACGCCCGATTACCAACGAGGAAAGAGGGGTCCTGGCGTGGTGTGTGCCGCACCACGGGCCAAGCGGCAGTAGAGTTCCACAACTGGGTCTACCAGCCGGGGCCGGCCCCCGTGGGCAACTAAACGCTCTGATCCGACTCACTAACGGTGGCTCCGACGGACCAGTATACAGCCACGGAGGTGGTAGAAGGTGGCGATGGACCGGTTCCTGAGGGCGCTACCCGCCCAAACCGACAGGCCATAGGGGCACAGGCGCCAGAATCACCCCAGGCGCCTGTCGGCACTGGAGCGTGCGTATGACCACGCCCGGGTTTAGCCAGGGGGACCATCAGCCCTCTGCCCAACCCTCGGGACCTCAGGGCCCCGGCCTGACCGTCAACGGGCCCCTGGACCATGGAGGACCCGCCCGGAGGTCACCAAGCCGGATGACCCCCGCTGACGAGCCCATGCCCACGGAACCCGGAGATAGAGCCCCGTCGGCCGTCCAGAAACCATGGCTAGCTGGGTGCGCTCCACCTCCAACAGCCTCCCGAGGGCCCCACCCAGAGGGTGTGGGTAGAAGACCCGTCACCGCCCTACTGGACACCGGGAGCACAGTGACGCCGTCCCCGACCCGACAGTCCTCCCCAAGGCACTACAACCGGGGAGTCCTCGCCATTACCTGCATCCATGGGGAGACCCGGAGATCCCGGCAGCCGAGGTGCGGATCCGGAGTACAGCCGGGACCTGGCCCCTCCATGTGGGCGTGATCCCCTACTTTTTCGTGCCCCCACTGCTCCTGGGGAGAGACTGGCCGGGGCTTCCCCAACGGGCCCGGCGGCGAGGCGACGCCGTCGCAGCGGACCCAGAGGACCCAACGCCGGGCAGTCTGCCCTCGCCAACGACGCCCCGGAGAGCCGGAAACCGAAGTGTGAGTCCTCCCGATTGACTAATCCAGTGTCCTCTGTGTTCCAACAGGTGAACCGGGAAGGGAAGTTCGGCCGGGAGCAGAAGGAGGACGACCGCCTGAAACACTGTTGGGCACAAGCGCGCGTGATAGAGGGGTCACCCAGAACCCCGACCTGAGGCTCCCCACCTCGTACTTCTTCGTGAAAGGGGCCTTCTCTACCAACGAGTCTGTCGCAGAGGAACCGACGGACCTCCTGGTGGTACCACGGACGAGGACTAACCTGGTAATGCATCTGGCCCATGCCCACCCCTCGGCGGTCACCTAGGGCACGCAACACGCTGGAAAAACTGAGAAACCGGTTCGTATGGCCCGGGATGGATGCCGAGGTCCGGGGTTCTGCCAGCAATGCCCTCAGTGCCAGCGCACACCGCCCAGGAAGCCCCCGGCCAGCACCCCTCATTCCGCTACCCATCATAGGCGTCCCAGCCACAAGCGGATTGGTATGGACCTGGTAGGCCCCCTTCCCAAGTCAGCGGGGCGCAGTACATCCTCTATGTTGTGGACTATGCCACCCGGTACCGGGGGGCGGTGCCGCTACACGAGGGCCACTTCCCCAACATCGCCAGGGAGCTAATGCTCCTTTTCAGCCGGGTGGGCATTCCCAAGGACATCCTGACCGACCAAGACGCACGCCGTGTCAAAATTAATGACGGATCTGTGCCGGTTGTTGCAGGTGAAACATCTGAAGACGTCTGTCTACCACCCGCGAACCGGCCGGACTCGTGGAGCGCTTCAATCAGACGCTCAAACGGATGCTACGGCGGGGTGGTAATGAGCGGCGAGGAGAACTGGGACCTCCTCCTCCCCTATGTACTCTTCGCCGTCCGGGGAGTGCCCCCAGGCGTCCACAGGCTTCACCCCGTTTGAGCTCCTGTTTGGGGGCGGCCCAAGAGGACTGCTGGAACGTCGTGCGAAGCCTGGGAGGAACAGCCGTCCCCGTACCGCTCGATCATTGAGTACGTGCAGGAGATGCAAGATAGAATTGACCCGCGTGGCACCAATAGTGCAGGAACATATGCGCCCGCGCCAGGAAGAACAGCAGCGGGTGTATAACCGCCCGGCACAGCCTCGAGTTCCATCCAGGCGATCAGGTCCTGCTTCTAGTGCCTAGCAGCGCCTGCAAGTTCCTGGCCCGGTGGCAGGGCCCGTATACGGTCCTTGAGCGAGGGAGCCGTCAACTACCGCCTCGCAACAACCCGGTAGCGTACGGACGGGAAGTTATACCACATCAACCTGCTGAAGAGATGGGTGGAACCAGTCCGAGGGTTTTCGGGCGTCGGGCCGGGACACAGATCCTGACAAGCGTGCCTTGGTCGACTTTGGGGAAGACCTCACCCCCGGCGCCAGAGACAGGAACTCAACGAAGTTGGTGGACCAATTCAACAGGCGTGTTCTCCTCCTCCCCGGGGATGACCCAGGTGGTTCACCACACGATCAAGACACCCCCCGGGCGTGGTAGTTAGAACGAGACCCTACCGGTTCCGAGAGGCCCGTGGAAGGCCATCGAGGAGGAGGTGGAGCGAATGCTAAGGGATGGGATCGTCGAGAGGGTCATCCAGCCCCTGGTCCAGTCCCATCGCGTTGAACGTTACGCAACCCGCGGAAGCATGCGCCCGTGTAACGACTTCCGGAGACTGAACCAGGTATCGGACTTCGATAGCTACCCCCTCCCTCCGGAGTGGATCCTGGTGGAGAGCGACTGGGGAGGGCCCGCTTATATCCACCCTGGACCTCACCAAGGGTATTGGCAAGTTGCCCTCTACGCGCCAGCGCCCAAGACGGCCTTTAGTACCTCCACCGCCAGGTGGCAGTACCGGGTCCTCCCCTTTGGCCTACACGGGCACCAGCCACCTTCCGACGGCTGATGGACACCGTCCTACGACCACACCGCAGCCGCGCCGCCATGCGGGATATCGTCGTCCACTCCCCCACCTGGTCGGACCACCTGTTCCATCTGGGGAGGTCCTGAGGGGGCTCCGAAGAAAGCTGGACTGACAGCCAACCCCAAGAAATGCCACCTGGGATTAACCGAGGCACAGTACCTGGGGTACCGCATTGGGCGGGGGTTGCTGAAGCCGCAGACGAGGAAGATCGAGCCGTGAGGGACTACCCTCGCCCCTCATCGAAGAAACAGGTCGCGTGCGTTCTTGGGGTTGGCGGGGGCTACTCCGGAGATTCGTGCCTAACTTCGCGATAGCTGCCCCTCTTTCAGATCTCACCAAAAAGGGCCAGCCGGACCGGGTGAAATGGTCAACCGAGGCGGAAGGCCCCTCCAGGCCCTGAAACGGGCCCTCACCAGTGCCCGGTGTTGCGGAACCCGGGTTTTTTCGCTCCCCTTCACGGTACACACCGGACGCATCTGAAACAGGGTTGGGCGCGGTCCTCTCCCAAACCCTTCGACGGAGAAGAGCACCGGTCCTCTACATCAGCCGGAAACTGGCCCCCGCGGAAAAAGGTAGTACAGCGGTAGAGCGGGAAGCCTTGGCGATCAAGTGGGCCATTGAAGAGTTGAGGTATTACCTGGCAGGCCGACACTTTGTCCTGGTCACAGACCACGCGCCCCTGCAATGGATGGCCAAGGCCAAGGACACGAACGCCCGATCACGCGGTGGTTTCTCGCCCTGCAGGATTTCTCCTTCCAGGTCCAGCACCGGGCGGGGGCCCTGCATGGGAATGCAGATGGGCTCTCACGACGAGACACGCTCTGGGCCCACCTCCCAGCGGCAGTAGGCTCGGAGCTGAGGGGTACTGTCGCGGCGACCCAACAACCGGCCGCGCAAACTAGGAGGTTCGCTCCTTCCCCGACTACCGCCCGCCGCGCAGCGGGCAGCCTCAGCGCCCGGTCCCAACGCCAACCGGAAGGGCCGTCACTGCAGGGTGGAGCCAACCCCCGCCACGCCCGGCGGGCGGATTGCAACCGGAGCAGGAGGTTCACCAATCCAGCTCCAGAAGGAGGGGGATAAAAGGAACACCCTTCCGCCCACGAGCGAGGATCAACTCGGCTATGTAGGCAGCTAATGTCCGAGGTAATTGCCACTGAATCGCGCAAACACGGGCTTACCTAACCGTTCGCGCTCTCCCTCTCTCTCTCTCTCTCTCGCTCTCTCTCTCCCTCTCTAGCTACAGGGCTCACGCCCGGACGAGGACGGCGACGACAGACGAGGACAGTGGTGAGGCCGAAAAAACCGGCACAGGGAAACCGCTCCTTCCCAGCTCTTCCCGGAAGTCCAACACGCCCCGGAGGACGCCCAACCCAGCCCGCCCCCGCCGGGTTTCCCCCATTCACACACACCGCCAGCCCCCCAAACACACACACACACACCACTACGGATTTAAGGACAAATAAATCCCTCACTTCTCGCCACAAACCTGCCTCCCGTGTGTTTGTGCTACGCTCACCCCCTGGGCTGATCCCTTCTGTGTGTATTTGTATGTGTGTGTATTGTGTATGTGTGTATATGTGTATGTGTGTATATGTGTAAGTGTGTATTTGTGTAAGTGTGTATATGTGTAAGTGTGTATTTGTGTAAGTGTGTATATGTGTATGTGTATATGTGTGTAAGTGTGTTGTTGTGTATGTGTGTATGTGTGTATTTGTGTATGTGTGTATTTGTGTATGTGTGTATATGTGTAAGTGTATATTTGTGTATGTGTGTATTTGTGTAAGTGTGTATTTGTGTATGTGTGTATATGTGTATGTGTGTATATGTGTAAGTGTGTATTTGTGTAAGTGTGTATATGTGTATGTGTATATGTGTGTAAGTGTGTTGTTGTGTATGTGTGTATTTGTGTATATGTGTTTGTGTATGTGTGTATTTGTGTAGTGTGTATTTGTGTATGTGTGTATGTGTAAGTGTGTTGTTGTGTATATGTGTATTTTTGTAGGTGTGTATATGTGTAAGTGTGTATTTTGTATGTGTGTATATTATATGTGTATTTGTGTATATGTGTATTGTGTATATGTGTATATATGTATATGTGTAATGTGTATGTGTGTATGTGTTATATTGTAAGTGTGTATTGTGTAAGTGTGTATATGTGTAAGTGTGTTGTTGTGTATGTGTGTGTATGTGTATGTGTGTATATATATAAGTGTGTTGTTGTGTATTGTGTATATATGTAAGTGTGTATTTTGTGTATGTGTGTATATGTATGTATGTATATGTGTAAGTGTGTTGTTGTGTATGTGTGTATATGTGTAAGTGTGTATTTG
>JAAGNN010000065.1:25000-51926 GCA_012411365.1 Ameiurus melas
GACACAGACCAAAAAACATTCATAAGCGGCAGCAAATTAATAATAACAGTGACTGCGCTGCATCATGGATTATTCTCCTGTAAAACCACTCTAAATGTTTCTAATAGTTTTTTTTAGCAAAAGAATTTCCGTTATCATTTTTTTAAACCGTCATTGTACTATGAATCCTGTGCATCCTGAACGTGTACGGTACCTGCGTCTTCGTCGCTCAGACTCGCAGGGATTTCTACGCACGTCCCGTCGATGTCAGGATCATGAGGTTGAAGCAGTGGCTTGAATGACACAGCGACACACTGACCCGCCATGCAGGAGCGCTGGTAAAAATCCACCACCTTCTTTCTGTACAATGTAAGTTCCAGGCGGTTATCGACGGTATATTTATGATGTCATAATTATATGCAAATAAAGTGGTGTTTTCTGACCTGTCTGAGTCTGTCAGCATCTGGAGATCTTCTCCATTCCAGAATTCAGAGCAAGCGCTGAGGACCGCGTCGGCAGAGCCGTAATGAAAACAGCTGGAATTCGCCTGGAAGCCAGAGCGATAAACACGGGATTAAGATTAAAGTTAGCGCGTTGGGCATGTGGGAAACCCGCAAAGATAGGAATGTCTGATGGCTTCTACCAAACTTCCCCATAAGTATAGGAATATCTGAGAGGTTTGACATTGTGGACACATGCAGCCGGTCTCCACATGGTTTGTTTTTGGTTACTGAGGTTGAAGTTAAAGGGATTTAGGTTTTGCATAATATTCATTATGCTTTGATGTCAATGGAAGATCCTGTGTGTGTGTGTGTGTGTGTGTGTGTGATCACCATTGTGTACATGGTGCACCAGCAGGGCGATGAGATGTGAGAACGGGAGGCGTCTCATGGAAACAGAGGGCGGGGCAATCACCCCTGGGTCTCCAGAGCAAGGGTTGGGTTGGGTATAGGCAGCCATGCTCATCCTCTGTTGGAATGGTTCCCGGGCCAAGGAGAGAACCCCCCACACACACACCTACACACACACACACACACACAAAAACACAAACACAATGCGGAAAGTAATTTGTTTGATGGAGCTTTACTGCTTTTCAGGTTAATAGGGAATTAAAGGGAGCTTATATTCGAGAACATTTCTGCATCTGAGTCACTATAAGATGTTTTTATACACATCTAAACACTAAAACAGATTAGTAATAAAGCCGGAATTTTAGAAGAGTAAAATTATGCTTTTCGGGTCTTCTTGCTAGCATGGCAAAGCAATTTTGTTGTCTTATGTTCATATTTATTTATTTATTTGTAAATGTATTTTAAGTGTTTATTTTATTTCATTTGAGATTTTAAAATGTATCCTTACCCAGAATCTTCGGAGCTGGCAGAGGCCCCATGGCGGGCGAACTGGCCGGCAGGGGGGTGGCGTCGCGCGCGCAGTAGCAGCGTGCGAAAGGTGATCGGAGGAGGCGAACGCGCGTGTCGCCATGGCGGCGTCGCCAAGTAGGAGCTGAATGGCCAAACAAAGCGGATGTAAAGAACGGGCATGGCGCTCCCACCGCATGTCGTCAAACTGCACCGGTGTCATCAAAGTGCGCCTGGTCCAGCGAGACTCAGCGTCTCCAGACCACAGAAAGGGCGGGGCTAACGAAGCGTAAGAAAGCATTAACGCGTGAATGTTTCAATATGAGTTTTATGTTCGTAGTCTTCAGAACATGTCAGGCCCGTCATTGCACTGACCAGCACGTTCAGGAAGTCATCAACAGACTGGAATCACACACGTGAAGAGAGCTTGACTATAAAGTGGAAATACCTTGGCGTTTTCATCATTCATGTTCTCTCTGTCTTTCTGTTTTTGGTTCGCCCCCTCTGAGGACAGCGTCTTGCTGAAGAACAAAATCTTCTCTGGGTTTGGACTGGGCCAAGACAGGATGCCTTGCTTATCAACACAGCATAACACCTCAAACACACACACATACACAAAGAAATGATCAGTCTATAATTTTAATGGTAGGTTTATTTGAACAGTGAGAGACAGAATAACAACAAAAACATCCAGAAAAACACATGTCAAAAATGTTATAAATTGATTTGCATTTTAATGAGGGAAATAAGTATTTGACCCCTCTGCAAAACATGACTTAGTACTTGGTAATGACTTAGTAATTACTTTTAATTTTCAATGCCCTGGCTGAGGGAAGGAGGTTCTCACCCAAGATTTGACGGTACATGGCCCCGTCCATCGTCCCTTTGATGTGGTGAAGTTGTCCTGTCCCCTTAGCAGAAAAACACCCCCAAAGCATGGAGATGGTGGGGATGGGGTTCTTGGGGTCATAGGCAGCATCCTAACACTTTCACCCAGTTGTCCTCTGGTGGTCAGATGAGACCAAAACAGAGCTCTTTGGCATCAACTCAACTTCACGTGTTTGGAGGAGGAGGAACACCATCCCCACCGTCAAACATGGAGGTGGAAACATTATGCTTTGAGGGTGTTTTTCTGCTAAGAGGACAGGACAACTTCAACGCATCAAGTCATGTTTTGCAGAGGGGGTCAAATACTTATTTCCCTCATTAAAATGCAAATCAATTTATAACATTTTTGACATGCGTTTTTCTGGATTTTTTTGTTGTTATTCTGTCTCTCACTGTTCAAATAAATCTACCATTAAAATTATAGACTGATCATTTCTTTATCAGTGGGCAAACGTAGAAAATCAGCAGGGGATCAAATACTTCTATCCCTCACTGCATACGTGATTACTAAAAACTTATTATCATTATCATTATCATTATTACAGCATGTCCTGAAGTGTTTTATTCCTCGTGTACTATAGAAATGTTTTGGATTTTGTACCCGTTTCTTTTAGACTTTGCTTCATTGCATTTCCACAAAATTCATGCCAGTTCCTGCCAACTTCCTGTTGGGATGTCTAGCTCTCTACAGTCGAGTGTGAACACACACACACACACACACACACACACACAAACACACAAACACTTACTGTAACGGAGCCCAGGTTGTGTAGGAGACTCGCTGTGTGACAGAGCGCTGAAGATCGTCCGAAAAGCACAGAGAAAAATGTACCGCACATCAGCTTCCACGCTTCCTGTTTGTCAAAATTGACAAAACCCCCCCCAAAAAAATCGACAGTTTTACACTCTCTGACACTGGAGCCTCCTTCCATAAATGTTTGCCCAACGTCAATATTTATAGAAACACCATATTGATATACAGTAAACCTGTCATTTGTCTTACGTCAGTAATAACTATCCATAATTGACCGTAATTCTGACCAATCTGAATCAAGAATTCGGCGGTGTTTAATTGAACGTCTCCATGCTAACCTCAGTATTCATAATTGATACCTTACCCACAAGCCCTTTGGCTGAGGGTCCATCTGAAGGAGGACTCGCACTTCCCCGTATATTCCCACCAATAACCAGAGCAACGGGAAGGTCAGCGGTAAAAGCGGCAGGATGCCATTTACCTACAGCGTAGCAGAAGCAGAGCGCTCATATACAATAGTAGGTTTTATGATAGTTAATAATGCATAACACGATATTGTTACGGAGTGCGTGTGCACGTGTGTCGTACTGGTAGCTGCAGTAATGTAACATGCCATGGTCCGACTCCAGGAGCTCCCAGAACATAGCGCAGCGTGTTCATAACCAGCAACACCAACTAGTTTTGGTGGAAGAAAAGCCGTTAAATATAAGAATCACTTTTGCTAGTCACTCATACTGGTTTGTACTTAATCATGCAACGATTTCTAATTCGCACTGAAAGAAAAAAAAAAAAAAACATTTTCCAGGCTCACCAAAGCTAGGGGAGCAGGACCTCGCTCTAGTAACGTCTGCACTGTGAACCGTTCGTTATCTAACACGGAGACCAGGTCTGTGCTGAAAGCTCGCAAAGCACCTCCTGAATAAAGGAAGAAAAAAAAAATACGTATAAAACCGTTGTTTTCCGTTTTCAGACAAATAGTACGGTACAAATTGACATATTTTCTAATCAACATGCTTGATAGATATTAGAATATAATCTATCTGCTGCTACGAACACTCTGCATTAGTATTGCGACAGCTAGCTATTAGCATTCTCATTTGTATCATCAGCTACGGTAGCTAGCATGTGAGAGATTAGCAGTAAAGTTGTCGCTAGCTACCCTTCACAAATGTTTTCCGGCATGCTGTGGTTTCTTGGCGCAAAATTAGCGTCAGTAATTAAAACAGAGTAACTTTGTTTGATCCGAGGCATCTTTATTCATTCGTGAACCTTTTGTTTACCCCATACTTTAAAGGCAAAATAACGCATAATGAGTTTATTCAGTAGTTTTTGCTTTCATTTGAATGATTTTGGAAATATAGTCAAATTTTTTCCAGAGGATTTGAATTTGGGTATTGTTTTTTTATACCAGCTCTGCTAGTTACTAAAGCTGGTTAGTTAGACTCAAGGCTATGCTAATTCTGAATTAGCATGTAGTGTCAAATTAGCACGTAATTTCGGTGTTCCTAACTTTTTCAAAGCGAGCTCATGGTCTCTGGGGAATGCAGTTGATCTTTACACTACAACCTCGGCCCACCCAAGACGTCAACATCTTAGCACAATGCCTGGACGTGGAATACGGTGCTTGTTCTGCATCCGTAGGGAAGTATCGCTGGGTGAAATTTCCATGGCTCACTCCGAACCACTTCCCGCCGCTGGAGTCCGAGTGACCCTGAAAAGCTAGAGGCTGGAGCAAACGGTGAGGTCGTGACCTTTCTTGATCTAGATGGGATAGAGGACTTGAGATGTGACTGAACACATCGCTTTGGGACAGGACCGCGTGTTCTTCTTCCTGTACTTCACAGAATGACCAGAAAATTATGGTTGGGACAGATTAACAAAGGTTGCAATATCTTTCCGATATCTTCAAATATACTATGAGTAAATAAAACATTCGATGTTGGTTCACTGCCTATAATCATCTGCTTTTGCTGGCCTATTTGTATCTGTGAGCAGTCTTGCCATACTGTGGTGACTCCAAGCTAGATGTATTACATGACTATTCTCTTGTTAAAGTTGCTGACCCTGGATACCCCTGAGTTCAGTGGGGGCCTCGCTGCCTGGCGCAGAGATGATGTCACCTTCCACCAAGAGACTGAGGGTAGGTTAACCAATCGACCGTCTCGGTATGTCCACTGTAAAGACACAGCAGGCAAGGACGGGATGAACAGGTCCTCCGTGTCTTTCAGCCAGTCAGAAGGTGGATGGAGCAAAAGTCTACAGCAAGTGAGAATTTTATATCAGTACTACTACTACTACTACTACTACTACTACTAATAATAATAATAATAATAATTGGACTAGTAGTAGTGTTAGGGTTAGTGTGGGTTAGGGTGGATTCGGGTTAGGGTGGGTTAGGGTTAGGGTTAGTGTGGGTTAGGGTTAGGGTTAGGGTTAGTGTGGGTTAGGGTCCAGGTTAGTGTGGATTAGGATTAGAGTGGGTTACCGTGGGTTAGGGTTAGCGTGGGTTAGGGTTAATGTGGGTTAGGGTTAGTGTGGGTTAGGGTTAGTGTGAGTTGGGTTTAGGTTGGGTTAGGGTTAGGGTTGGGTGGGTTAAGGTTAGTGTGGGTTAGGGTTAAGGTTAGTGTGGGTTAGGGTTAGGGTGGGTTAGGGTTATTGTGGGTTAGGGTTAGTGTGGGTTAGGGTTAAGGTTAGTGTGGGTTAGAGTTCGGTTAGCGGGTTAGGGTTAGGGTGGGTTAGGGTTAGTGTGGGTTAGGGTTAGGGTTAGTGTGGGTTAGGTTGGGTTACGCCTTGAGTTAGGGTTAGGGTTGGTTAAGGGTTAGTGTGGGTTAGGGTTAGGGTTAGTGTGGGTTAGGGTTGGTTAGTGCTGGGTTGTGTGGGTTGGGTTGTGTGGGTTGGGGTTTTTTGTAATACCCTAACCCTGAGTGATCATTAATTCTCATATGCTTATATGGGAAAACACTCTTCACTGATGACAGCCTTCACATAGATGTTCTTAAATAATTGCCAAAAACTATCAAGCTTTCAGGAGTGGGCGCCTAATTTAGATTGAGGTTTGAATGAAACCTCTACATGAAATATGCACAATATTGTACATCATTTTGTTCATTAGCTGACTTATTACTATCTTCTGCGTTGGTGTGTGTCCATATATCCGTTCGCTACCCCGTAACATCTTTAACGCGTTTCCACTCGCGGGGCATCTCCCGCCATCTTAAGCTGCTGAAGAGCTGCCATGGCAACCAGGTCAGCTAAGAGGAGGAGCGAAAGAGCACAGCCGCTGATCAGAGCTGTGCCGTCACTACGACAACCAAACAGGAAGACCAAGTAAGGTTGTGTAGCGTGATAAAAATGATTAACAATGAACTTGATTTGGAAGTATGTGTATAAATAGAAACAGAATGTAAATGTTTATAATAAAAAAACATGAATATTATATACATTCATTAATTAACATCAACGGTTGAACCCACTATAAAAAAAAACATGGCATCGCTAATGTAAAACCTACAAGTACAATCACGATAGAAATCAACATCTTAAGTATCTTAAGTGCTTGGACCCCTTACACAAGCTCTAGAATGTTCTTGCACCTTTAGCTTATGGGCACTACTGTTACGATTTGAACTTGGACCTTGTATTAAATAATGATGCAAAACAAAACAAAACAAACAAACAAACAAAAAACAGCTTCTAGTTCAGATTTCAGGCACTTGGAAATATCATGTGTGTCAGGTGTGATTGTGCGTCACCTGTTTTGATCAAAGCGTGGCATGTGATTAAGCTAGCTATACACAGGATGGTCAGTAAAGCGCCTGGCCAGTGTAGACTGGACCAACGAACAGAATGATGCAAAAAACATCTGCTCCAAGCAGCCTAAAAGAAGAAATAAATCAATCAATAAAATATACCCTTGAAGAGGTGTTTTGTTTACTTATGTAAATTCATTTCTGCATAGAAAAGTACAAAAAAAGTAATAATGATTCAATACTTGGAAATGTAACCTAATGTGTATAAGATTTCCATTACGGTTTCGTATTTACAATACTTACGTTATAACCGAAAAACTATTACGGGGAAAGAACTATAATGTTATCTGTTGAAACGATTGTAACTATAACCATAAACGCAAACAAAACAACAGCGCACTTTGCTTGAGGTTACAAATGTGCCAAAAGGTGTACCTCAGGGCCTTTATATTAGGTCAATGATGTTTTATGTCATTGTTCATCTAGGTATAGAAAACAAGCTTGCCTGCCAGTCGCCATGCTGCTTCGGGCGTGTCGATGTTCCTGCAGAACAGTGCTAAGTTGAGAATGGAGCTGAGACAGAGCTGCGACAGACGATAAGCGAACGGACTCTAAAAAGGACGGGTTTTTGGTCAACACACAAGAATTCCAGCCTAAACCACTCATTTAAAGCTTCCTTTGTATTTCAGAATGGCATTCTTACGTTTTAACATTCAACGATGCTACAGTAACTGGTGATCATTACTTTGTTAGCTACGTTAGCATTAGAAAATATTTCGGCTGCATTTTTCATCTACATTTGAACCAAAGGTGTGTTCCGTGACCTCGATTACCCCACAACCCCTAAATGACTCCTTTAATCTAAACATGTCTGACTTACAGGCATAGATGAATTCTCAAATTAATAATATAGAAAGAAATTCTGCAAGCAAATTTTTGAAAGCTGCTTAAAAACGACATAACACGAACACAGGGTTGATTATTTTCTAATAGTATCGCATAACGAGTGGGTTTTTATTTTTATTTATATACAAAATTTTATTAATGCCGCCAAAAATGTATGTGTATGTTACATTTTCCATTGTAGAACGTCCGAGGAAACAGTCAGATCTTTCTCTGGACGTCAATACGACAAAACACAAAGCATCCACTCCAAAGCGTCCTGAAGACGAAATGTTACAGTACTACGTCTGACTCTGAAACTGGAGACTCCTTCCATTAATGTTACATAAACAACAAAATCAGGTTTTTTTTTTGCCCCACCTGCTCCACGGGTACTGTCGGTAACACTTTCGTTTGGTTTTCTGCTATAGCAAATGTCCTACAAGTATGTGTGTGTGTGTGTGTGTGTGTGTGTGTGTGTGTGTGTGTGTGTGTGTGTGTGTGTGTCACTCGGCTGTCACATCCACATGTCCGAAGACATAAAGAGTAAACATCTTCAGATGCCACTTACAGGGAGGATAATCCTTTCGTTCACATACACCTCAGGCGGGACTCTCTTTATGAGGGATCAAATCCCGACATAAGCAAATGACCTGTGAGGGTCCTTTTGTTGCTGCTTTATTATTTTAGCATCATATATCACTCTCTCTATCTCTCACTCCTACATATACACACACACACCGCTAGCTTCACAAGTAGATTTTTATTTATTTTGTGATTGTGTAATTAATGATTAATTACTGATTACACACACATTTATAGGTTCATGATTTGAACACACACACACACACACACACACACACACACACACCAGATTATGAGCTTTTTTCATGGCGCACATCCCATTTCTCTCTCTCCCTCTCTCTCTCTCTCTCTCTCTCTCTCTCTCTGTTTTGTGTGTGTGTGGGTGAGTGTGGTGGAGCTACACGCTCCATGCTCTCTATCCCACTTTGCAATTTTCACCACTCGCTCAGAAGGATTGTACTCATCCATCTTCACTCTCATTCACCTGCTTTCTCTCTCTCTCTCTCTTTAACCTCCCTAGGATTTCATCACTTCTTCATTTTTATTTCACGTCCTCACGCATCTCTCCATTACTCTCTCTCCGCTATCCATTGTCCTCCGTTCTGTCTTTCACCATCTGATGGAGGCTGAAGCGCTATCAGCTTCAGAGCTACAGAATGTGATGAGCTCAGTTTTTCAAAGGTGACATCCTGAAGGTGATGTGTGTGTGTGTGTGTGTGTGTGTGTGTGTGTGTGCGTGTGTGTGTACAGAAACTCTCGAATCCGATTGGTCAGAAGCTGTTGATGAATGTTCTACAACAGAGCTTTCGGACAGCAGCGCAGGTTTCTAATAATTCGCTTTGCCTAATACGCTATCGTTCCCATAGCAACAGCTCGTTTAATCATTGATATGATCAATGTAACATTTCTGGAAGGAGTCTCCAGTTGTCTAGAGGGGTTTTAAGCTTCTTTGCGGTTTCTCGGAAACACGACGCACTCGTTTTTAAATTGGACCATTTTACTGTACATATGTCCAAATTATTTTTTTCAACGTAGGAAGCTAACTCTTACTAAATAAAAGCATTTCCAGGTGACGAATATGGATACGGATGGAGATCCGAACTGGTACACAACCGAACTTTCGAAGTAGGAAGGCTACATTACCACAAATTATATCAATGTGAGCCTCATCCGTAAGTATCAGGCAGGGTTAGAAACAAACGAAAGGGTGTATCAGTGTGTCTTGTGTGGTACTGTGTACTATTGTGTTTTATAGATTACAATCCTTGGGATCATACAAGCAAGTGGTGTAGTACCATATAATACCTTGAACCGGGTTGCCGGGTTTCACCAAAATTCCCATTCAAAAAATGTCACAAGGCGTGAAAAAAACCGGTGGCATTGTGTGGTGTGGAATTCTGTAATCCCCCTTGGACGATATATATGGCGTACAATAGAAACTCTTAGGTATGCTCGTAGACATTCTGCCTGTCTTCACTGCAAGCATAGCGTTTAATTCCGATATCGAACATGATCTTGGTCAGTGCAAGTATTTCTAATCTAGTTTTGTAATATACCCGAAGTATACGCAAACCTGGCAACCCCTGAGAATCCGTCCAGCAGCTGCTCCGCTCCTGGGCCGGGGCAGCACGATCCTATTCCAATGGTCTTCCATTACGGCGTGGTTTGTTGCAATTCATTTTTGACCACTAGGGGCAACAATAACTGCAGTGCACTCTGATTGCGCTGGTGTTTCTGATGCGCTGGCGTTTTTATTTGTGGAAGTGGTTTGTGGGAGAATTTCTGCGCCTGGCGCGAAACATTTCGGCCGCTGGAGAGGCGGGCCGTTCCTTATCAGAAAGCGAGAGCACACAGGGAGTCTCTGTCTGCCTCTCCACACACACACACACACACACACACAGTGTATTTTTTGTGGCTGCTTTTTTTTTTTTTTTTTTTTTCATAAGACTGTGGCTGATACAGGGTAATTTATAGCTACCATTTAATATTTTTGGAATATCCACAAAGCATTTACTTCCTTTTAAATGCATTCAACCATGGGTTGTGAAGTTAATAAGACAAAAATAAATAAATGCAGCTATTCTTGTTTCGGGAAAGTCCTTGAAATGTTCGATTGGTGCAAGCGTACCGTTACTATAAAAAAATAAATAAATAAAAAACGCACCGACACTGGAGACTCCCCTTCCAAAAAAATTGCAATATTAACTGGTTTAAAAAAAAAACAAAATTACAAAGAGCATGTGTGTAATCCTTGATTCGTTTACGGGTCAGAGCGTGTTATAGGAAATGACTCGACACCATCTGACCAATCAGAATCAGAATCACGCGCTTACGCTACTCCTCTTCTTGTTGCCTGATATTTAACCGGTTGGTGTGTAGTTACAGAAAGACACGGCGCTTGAGCGAGGTGGAGCGTTTGGGCGAGTGCGGACCGGGTGCGGATTCTCAGATGTAGATGATGTAATGGGAAGAGACGGAACTTCTAGGTTCAGACTGGAGGATTAATTATTAACTAAATGGCGTGTCTGTCTTCCTCTCTCTCTTCTCTCTCTTGCTCTCTCTCTCTCTTAACACACACACACACACACACACACAATCTATCACTTACCCCAGGGCAGTTCCTCATTCTGGTCCTTATGGCGTGCAAACAGGACATGAATTACTGTGTGTGTGTGTGGTGTGTGTGTGTGTGTGTGATGTGTGTGTGTGTGTGTGTGTGTGTGTGTGTGTGTGTGTGTGTGTGTGAAGAAAGAAAGGGAGAGTGGATGTCAGGTGAGGTTGGGTTGGGTTTGGTAGTTGATGAAGAGCTGCTGGAGTGGGTGTGTGTGTGTGTGTGTGTGTGTGTGTGGTGTGTGTGGGTGGATGTATGATTGCCATTGTGTTTATCCTAATGTTCAATAGACAAGAAACACACACACACACACACACACACACACACACACACACAGAAAACACACACACACACACACACATTCATGTTGTGTTGTACTCTTTCGTGAAAAAAAATAATTATATATAGGTATTAATCATACCACTCTGTGTTTTTATTACGTCCTGACGTTGGTGCTGTTGAGCTCACTTCCACAAAGGTTGTGAGACAAGTAACTAAGACTAAGTAAGTAACTAAGTCGCGTGACAGTAGCGAAGAACTTTTGCGTGAAAAAGTGGCGTGAAAATGACGGGCAACCTGCGGTCACAAGCATGTGCAATTTAGCGATGTTAGCGACGAGATATTTAGCTGATTGTGAAAAGTAAAATTTACTAAAAAGCGTCACGATATATACCAACTTGTTTTCTACCTCGCGAGAGAAAATAAAATCGTTAGTTACGTCAAGTTAAAAGTTATATAAAACTTGCAAATTACAGTGGGGAAAATTGCAGTTTACGTTAAAATACCGAGAAAATAAGTACAGTTGAGTGACGTTAACTCCACGGTTTACAAAAATGAAAGTAGCGATTGTCATATTGATCGAATGATTGCAACAGCGAGCGGGACGTTCAGTGATCTTACGTTGAAATTTCAAGATAAATACGTAGTGGTTCCATGAAAATAGCGTGCGGTTGTGGTAGCGGCCGGTGCAATGGAGTAAAATTAAAACTACGCTGCGAGATGCGTGATGTATAGCAAGCGGGTTACGAGATTCTCAGAAGATATCTCTGTCCTCTTTGACGCTGTCATCACTCCACACACACACACACCTACGTGCGTTGTGTATTTATGTAGATTAAGGGACCACGTGCAGCATTTTAAGGGTCTGAAAGGACAGGCTAGGCGCTACTTCATATGGGACGGAAGTCTTCACCTACGCTCAATCAGCTGGTGGAGTTCTACACCGCATCAACAGCATCACCAAAGAGGACCGTCTTCTTACACAAGGCCTGAGACTGCTGGCTGTGAGAGCCCACACACACACACACACACACACACACACTCCTTCTGCTATATTTATGTACACATATTATATTGACCCCGTATTATTTCTACACCTAATCCTATAATCAACTCTGCAACACGAAATCTAAAAGAAGTTTTCTCCTTTTTCTTCCCCCTCTTCAAGAGACCACGACGCTCCACGCCCTCTCCGACTTCACGCCGCCACCACGACCCAGCTCCGTTTCTTACGTGGTGACATCATCGACCTTCTGGACTGCTTGGGCGCTCGTTGCTGGAAGGGGCGGTGCCGAAGTCACATGGTGTTCCCCCGAATCGTCCAGCCATGCACCACTGAAACGTTGAAGCGTTTCGGCTCCAACCTCGAGCTTCTTTATTAGTGAAATCATTGAAGCCATTTTAGATATTCCCATAATATCTCATTAATATAGGTATTCTTTCATATATTAAAAGATATAATAACGTGATGTGTGTGTGTGTGTGTGTGTGTGTGTGTGTGTGTGATGTATAGCGATACCACAAAGTTTATAGTTTTCAAGTTGCACAGTATAACTTTATACAGTCTTTGCTTTAATGATATTTCTCTTTTTTCTTCGGTTAAAAATGACAGAGTAGAATGAATGATTGTTTTTTGTTTTGTTTGTTTTTTGCTGCATATTTCCGGTAACACTCGGGATACACTCGGACAGGCAGTGGTCCCCCGCTCAGGGTTGAGCGGTTGAAAAATATTTCCCTACCTTCCTATTTTCTATTTCGTAGATTGGTTTTCTGTTTCATTACCTTTACAATACCTCAATGGTAGTTAAAATGGTTCGTAAACTCTACTAAACAAGTTGTACTTCTTAGTTGATTGTTTACGTTCAAGATGTTCAGGTTGAGCAGTTGATTCGGTTAACTTTTGAATTCCACTCAGGCGTGGCAACATTTGGAAAGGACGACAGTGTCGATGTGTTGACTCCACCTCATTCCAACCGCATATTTGTGTGGCACCATCGGATGTCACGCCACTCCACACACCTGAGTGCTGCCTAATGGTTATTAAATTGGTTTGTTTTTCTCACGTTTTTTCCCCACCTCCACATTTCATGAAATGAAGCGGATACCAAAAGACGACACGCCATGCCAGAACACAACACAAAACACAATCAGCGAACGTAACGTCTCACAATTTATTTAGGAAAAATGGACCTTAATTAAAAGCGTTTGTATAGCGCCGTTGTTTTTAGGTCCGGGAGTGAAATGTAATACATGTTTATCCGAAAATAATTCTCTGGCACCCGATGAACACATGGATGATTTACGCTCACTAAGAAATGATACAAAATAAGAGCCTCCGCTGTTTGGAATACTCCGTGTTAGATTTCGGATAACTCATGCCACTTCGCAGTGAAATCACACCTCAGAGTTTAGGAATTCAGGCGACAGGACCGACCAACTCATAGCGCCCTCGAGTTTCAAAAAGTATCATCACCGTTTTGTTTTGAATCATTTTCATAGCGCGGAAATGATTTTCGGTTTTATGTAAGCGAAACAACCAGCGGAGTTACTGTAACGAAATACTACGAAGATTTTTTTTTAGCTACTGAAACACGACAGGTTTATAGCTGCAGGTTACGGTTACGTTTATGGCGTATATCCATAACGCGGCCTACGCACTGCATTATACGATTTAGCTACTTTTAATGTTGTTGTTGCTGTTCTCACTTACATAGAGTCCTACTAGCCTTTACTATCTGTTCAACCAATCAGAATCAAGAATTGGCATCGTGGTGCTACAACCTGTAGGCTTTGATACGCTAGTAAATCCGTTTCCAGTTCCAGCGGTATGTAGCGTTTTCCACAGTTCAACCGCCCAATATATATACACTATATATATATATATATTCCCCCCTCCCCGCTCCGATTTTCTAATACATTATCGTTTTCTATAGCGACAGCTAATATCTAAGTTCTTAATCGTCCACATGTTGATTTTTTGAAACATGTTGTTATGTTTATTTTACGTTTACGGAGTCTCCAGTGTCAGAACTTTTGCTAGGTGCTTTCTGGTTTACCAGGAAAAAAAAGGTGTTTTTGTTTTGTTGTTGTTGGTGATGAAGCTTATGTCACAGCGTAAGTAGAACTCGTTTTGCGACGTTCCTTGACATCAAACATAACCTACAGCGGATAAAGTCTGACCGTGCCATTTTTATTTAAGTGCGTTAGAATTGTTTTGCCTAACAGTGAAATCCACTCACCACGATCACACCGCCCCCATGGGTGATTATTATCCAATATCCCCTTTTACCCCAAGTGTTTTATTCCTCACATATCTCGACTTGTTACAGGAATATCACATAGAGGTGGCTAAAGTTTAAGTGAATTTTCTTATTTCTGAATCAGCTAGTATTGTAACATGATGCAAACCATAAAGCTGACCATCTAATCTTATATAACATGTGTGTGTGTGTGTGTGTGTGTGCGTGTGGTGTGTTATGCATAGTAAAGCGTAGAATATATTAACACACATGAGAATAACAGCATTGACATTTAGCAGGCGGCCAAAAACAGTTTGTCTTCTTCCTTCCTTGCTACGGATCACAGGAGGTGGGTCCCAGGGGCTCCACAGCGAGGCCGGGACTACAAAGCTGACGGTGCACACACACTTTCCCTCTGCGCACAGGCTGTAACCTTAAAAAGCAAAGAACAAGAGAGAGAGAGAGAGAGAGAGAGAGAGAGAGAGAGAGAGAGAAACCGTTGTGTTGCAAAATATCACTTCCGTGTATTGCTCTCTGTTTGTGGTGGAAGAGAAAGAAGCTTATGAACGGTAAGTATTGGAAGCTAAAAACATTCTTTGGAACCTCTGATTTGTGTGTGTGTGTGTGTGTGTGTGTGTGTGTGTGTGTGTGTGTGTGTGTGTGGTGTTTGTGTGTGTGAGTTACCTTCTGTTCTCAAGTCAGCGTTGATACTTTCTGTAGTGGTATATCCCTGTCAACGTTGCGCCTGAGGGTCCTAAGGTGAGGTTATGAATCTACAACACAATAAAACCACCACACACACACACACACACAACTTTGCTAATCTATTAGCATGCCGCATCACACACAGCTACTGCTGATTCAAAACTGATTGGCCCAGAATCTATGCGTTATTGTTTCTATAGTGTGATACACGGACGGCGCATTCACGTATTCTCTTTTTGAATGTCTAATGGTTGATAGTTTTTTCTTTTTTTAAATGCAAGGAGAACATTTATGGAAGGAGTCTCAGTGTCAGCAGACAGGGTTTTCTGAGTAATATAACAAGCTGCTTTGTTTTTTGTTTTTTGTATTTTTGTCGTCAAGACTGTTTATAGCTGACTACTAACGAAGCAGGGTAGCTTCTCAAAAGGCGCACGTGATAGCTTAACCGTGGCGACGACTCGAAGTCTCGTGTGTCGTGCAATGAAGAGGGCGTACCTGTTCCTAGGAGGGTGCTGGCGTGAAGGCTGATAGTGACGGTGGCGAAGATGGTGATGAAGCACAGGATGATGGCGAGTGCAGATGATGCACGCTCCCATGGGATCCGGCGCAGGGGTCGAAGCGCCTTACCGAGGGCGAAGGCAAATTCAGAACCATCACGTGGCGCCGACAGTCAGACCACCATCAGACCCAGGCGCTCCCAGCGCTAAAAGCGTTTAACAAATCTAACCTATTCAGGTGTTGTTGTTGTAGGTTCTTTCCCAAGTAGCTAAATGTTGAAATACTTTCATCTTGTAGCTGTTTCGACGTTTTGGTTGGAAATCGGTAAAAACCTAGTATCCAAGGGCCTCAACCGCTGGGTTGATTTTTTCCTTAAACGTTTTATTATACGCTCTTGTCGTAAGGGCGTGGCCCACAACTAATCATAACTATGCACGGGATAAACTTCTGCTAGGGTCTCCGTTCTCTGGGTTAGTCCTCCGGGACGGATTGTGAAATTCAGAAAGTTACAAAGCGAGGGTGCTGGGTCTATTGTGGCTAGGGGCATCCTGCTTCACAGCTCAAAGGTTTGTTGTTGTTTTTTTGTTTTTTTTAAAAGCAGCACCCACCATAGTGTTAGAGCTGCTGGAATGTCGTCATTTTTCAGTTTTTTGCTAGGTTGCTGTGCTACGAGGAGGTAAAGAATCTGATTATTATTATTATTAACATTATAAAGTGTGTTTTGTTTTCTTGCTAGCCGTATCTAGCGATCGAGTATTTACCCGAGTCTCAGCGTGCATTACATAAACTATCAACGCAAACCCCTGGCTCAAATTTGAATACCCACCCTTGCCGGAGATCTACAAGCTGGACTCGAGTCTAAAGCGTATCAAGGTTTGTCTAAGGCAGACACCTCGTGAAAGGTCAACCATGTAGATCGTGTTTTAATCAATTTACGGTGTATACGGCGCTTCTCATGGTGTCTCAGGGCTTGAGATGAAGAGTGAGAGGATGTCATTGGATCACGTAAGGACACGTGATCGCCCGTTTGCAAAGGTGTTGGTAGGACTGCTGGTTGACTCAGTGGGATCTGTTCCTCTTATTACAGGATGCATCTAGCTGCGAGCCTTAGTACATCTGCTTCCTCTATCAAGTTCGCTACACTCTGACGATAGCCAGACATTTCAATTGATCAGCTGAGAGAAGGACAAGTCGGGAAAGTAGAAAAACGAATCACAGGGGATTGGTCGGGTGACTCGTGGTGGCTAGCGTGTAGCAGGTACAGCTGGTTGGCTTTGAACGGAAGCTAGCATGAAACGTGTGTTTTTCAACCACAGCACACAACACTCGTTTGATAGCAGAAGGCTGACTATAACTTTACCTCTGTTCTCATCACAGTAGGGAAAAGATACTGGACAAGCCACGCCCACAAAAAAGTCACAAACTAATTTAAAAAACTCAAAACAATGATTATGAATGATGATTACTGTTCCACCGGTGACATCACAC
The DNA here is from genome assembly GCA_012411365.1 of Ameiurus melas. Taxonomy (NCBI): domain Eukaryota; kingdom Metazoa; phylum Chordata; class Actinopteri; order Siluriformes; family Ictaluridae; genus Ameiurus; species Ameiurus melas. Next base: position 42,016 of record JAAGNN010000065.1, read on the forward strand.
TGTAGGTTTTATTCCTCATACACCGCAGTGACTTGCTGATTCGTTGCACTTCTTCGGTATTTTTATTATCAAATAAGCGGAGAATAAGGAGAGAGTAGGGAACAAATGAGAGAGAAAATAGAGAATAAAGGATGGGGAATAAAGAGAGAAGGGGGGGGAGAGAGGGATGGGAGAAGAGAGAATAAAGACAGAATAAGAGAGGATAGAGACAGAATAGAAGAGAGAAGAGAGAGCAGAGAGGCAAAGGGAGAATGAGGAGAAATGGAGAGGAGGGGTAAGAGGATAGAGACGGAGAATAAGAGAGAGAGAACAGGGGGGAGAGAGAAGAGAGAGGCGAGAATAGAGAGAGAATGAGAGAATAGAGAATAAGAGAATGAGAGAGAGGAATGAGAGAGAGAATGGAGAGAGAATGGAGAATAGAGAGGAATAGAAGGAATAAGGTGGACAGAGGATGGGAGGGGAGAATAGAGAATGAGAGAGGGAATGGGGGAGAGAGAATAGAGAGATAGGAGAATGAGAGAGAATGGGGGGGAGAATGAGAATAGGAGAGAATGAGGAGGAATGAGAGAGAGAATGAGGAGAGAATAGAGAGATAGAGAGAATAGAGGGGGGGGAATGAGAGGAATGAGAGGGGGAGGAGAGAGGGCAAGAGAGAGAAGGAGAATGAGAGAGAAGAGGGAGAAGAGAGAATAGGGAGAGAATAGAGAGAGAATGGAGAGAATAGAGAGGGAAGGAGGGGGGGGAGATAGAGGAAGAGAGATGAGAGAGATAGAAGAAGAGAGATAAGAGAAGAGGAAGGGAATGGAGGAAGAGAGAATGAGGAGAAAGGAGAGATAAGGAGAGAATAGAGAGATAGAGAGAATGAGGAGAATATAGAGGAATAGAGAGAGAATAGAGAGATAGGGGGATGGGGGAATGAAGAGAGAATGGGAGGATGAAAGGAGGATAGAGAGATAGAGGAATGGGGAGAGAAGTAGGGAGAAGAGATGGGAAGAGAGAAGGAGATGAGAGAGAATGAGAGGATAGGGGGAATGAGAGAGAGGAATAGAGAGGGAAGAGGAGAGGAAGATGAGAGATAGAGAGAGGAATAGAGAGAGAGAGAGATGAGGAGAATAGAGAGGGGAATGGGAGAGATAGGGAGATGAGAATAGAGAGGATAGAGAGAGAGATAGAGAGAGAGAATGGAGAGATAGGGGAGGAAGAGAGAGAGAGATAGAGAGGGAGAGGGGAGGGAATAGAGATGGATAAGGAGAGAGGGAAGAGAGAGAATGGAGGGCTGAGAGAGAGGGAGAATAGAGAGAGAGAATAGAGGAGAAGGAGAGGAATAGAAGGAGAATGGAGATAGAGAGAGGAATGAGGAGAGGGGGGGAATAGAGAGAAGAATGAGAGATGGGGAGAGAGAGGGGGAGAATGGAGAGAATGAAAAAAAAAGAAAGAAAAAAGGAATAGAGAGAAAGAAAATAGAAAAGAGAAGAGAGAGAAAGAGAGAGAGAAGGTGAGAGGAGCAGGTGAGTAAGCTGCTTATAACAGAAGAACAGAATGTGAAAGAGATTTTGGGTGGTGTGTTTATTTGGATTTATTTCTTACGTTGCTTCTCATATATTTTTACACACTATTGAATTTATAACTAAAACAAACAAACAAAGCGCAGACTTAAGCAACTGTTTGTAACCCGGCATGGAGAAATGGATGTGAGTGTAAGCTTATGGGTTCGTGACTGTGGTGAAGTGCGTGGGTCTGTGTTTTATTTGCTTCAGGCGTCCCGACTCTTTTGGAACTGGGGTTGTAGAGTCTGTACAAGGCTCGGTTTCCAGCTGAGCGGTTTTGAGGGGGCATCGTGCCCGCCTCGTTGGTTCTTTTCCAGAACACCGCCATGATGGAACTATAGTGGCGGTGTGAGAAGGCCAAGTAGCTGGTCACCGATACCGGTGGATGTGAGCGATAAGCTATCCGCTGTTGGCGCTCTGGAGGATCGGGATCAAAGCACGCAGATGACGACAGGGTGACGTGACGATCCTGCGGTCGATGGTCACGTGGATATGGCTCACGTTAGAGGCGCTACGCAGCGCGATCAGAACGGAGGTGGGCGGGATTAATGGTTTAAAATGACGAGTTTCTTTAAAACTAGCAGCAGCTCCTTCTCAACTGGCTCTCTCATGCTTCCAGATGTCATAGTGAATAGAGTGCTGCTGCTGTTAAAGATGAGTCAGGAGATAAGGCGGCCATCATGACGCGATCATTAAGCCTCGCAGACCTAAGCAAACTTTACCACACACCAGAGGATTATACAGTACATTCGGGGCGGGGGTTGAGTAGGGGTTGGTGGGGGGTGGGGGTTGAGGCTATGTTGCTATTGGAGGTGGAAAAAAAAAACATCTATTACGCTAGCATAAACTCGATACCAGTTTGGAAGCGATGTTGGAACAGCCGACCTCGCACACCTTCATACACCTCAGATCCACACAACCTACTGGATGGAAATTCACACACACACACACACACACACACACACACACACAACAGTACCAATTTGGACGCCGAGCTAAGCCTTGTTATTCAGTGACAAAAGCAATGGCACCCTCTAAAAAGACACACCCGGGTGAGATGCTAAAGTGCTGGATTAACAGATTCATTATTGTTTATGAACTTAAAAAATAGTGTTATTTTGGTCGTGAGAATATATATATTTTTGTTGTTGTTGTTGTAAATAACATTACTTGAGACCCAACGTAACCGACTACAAAGCGCACCTCAGAATGGGCACGTGACCCTGCCTCTTTTACTATGCATAGTCATTTCTAAGGGACACTCATGTGAAGCATTGCCTTTTATGGACATTTTGTGGTGGGTGTGGCTACATGTAATCAGTTCTGACGTGAAAAACCACGAGGTGTTGATGGACATGAAAAACTTCTATCGGGTTTCCGCCAGTTACTGGTGGTTTAGCTTCACCGTGAAAACATTCCTACTTTATTGAAGTATTGATAAACAGACCTGTTTATTTTGGATCAAACGGTAAGCAAAGTCAAAGAAGGTCAGTTCGCTTCAATGCGTCATCTCAACATCTTCACACTGTATGGACTCTTCGACTGACTTATTCAGTTATTACGTGATTTATGATCAGCAGGCATGGATGATATTGAAATCCTCGTTTTATTCACAGAGGATAAAGAGGAGAAGAACATCAAGGCCAAATCCAATTTCCTTGCCTATTATCAATACGCACACTATGTAGTACAGTGAAGCAATGGCGTCTATTGCTTGCTATGGGGCGTCTTCAGGCAGGAAGTAGGGGTTTGTGACTCAGCCTCAGGGTAGAGTCATGAAACAGGATAAAGATCAGCAACTTGTTTTGTCTTGTTGCAGAAAAGTAAGAGAAACTAATGGTTTATTTAGCCTCAAGTCATTTCTGACACTACCCCCCCACACCCGCCCACAAAGCTGTATCAAAGCTTTAGGAAATTCATTTACACAGAAATATTACTAAACCACACTGCTCTTTTTTTTTTTTGTTTAGGAAATATCACTGAACAGCTAGAAGAGCACGTGTTAGAACAGCATCGCTAGTCAGAGACAAAGAACTGGAGACGAAACATCAACACAACGTCTTTACTGAGCTGTGAGAGTTTAATGTCTGAGGAGGAAGGCGTGCATGAAAGTGGTGAGGACACAACATGTTAGTACTCTCACTAAGAACGACAGAGAACGAACAGACAGACAGACAGAAGGACAGAGAGACAGACAGACCAGAGAGAAAGAGAGAGAAGAAAGACGAAGAGCAGACAGACAGATGAGACAGCAGAAGAAGACAGAAGGCAGAGGAGACAGGTAGACAGACAGGAGACAGATAGACAGACAAGAGATAGAGGGATAGAAGAAAAAGACAGACGGAGCTTAGATGGACGGACGACACACAGACAGATACAGAGTCAGAGACAGACAGACAGAAAATCAGAGAGAACAGACAGAGGAGACACAAACAAAGACAAATGCAAGAGACAAAAGAAGCACATAGACAGAGCAACAGAAAGACAGAGAGCAGACAGAGAGAGACAGACAAACAGACAGACAGAGCAAGAGCAGAGCAGAAGACAGAAAGAAAGACAGAGAGTGAGAGACGAACCAAAAGACAGACAGAAAGGCAAAGGAGACAGCAACAGAAGAAGGACAGACAGAAGGAAGACAGGTAGACAGAGACAGACAGAAAGACAGAGACAGAGAGCAGACAGACAAAAAGAGACAAGAAAGACAGGGACGAAAACAGAATGAGGGCAGACAGGGAACAGAGACAGACAAAGGCAGAAAGGCAGAGAGGAAAAAGACAGACAAGAAAGAAGACAGAGAGACGAGCAGACAGCAGCAGAAGAAGACAGAGACAGACAGAAAAGACAGGGGAGACAGACAAAGAGGGGACGAAGGCAGAGAGAGAAAGACAGAGAGCAGAGAGACAAGAGACGAGAGACAGACAAAGGGCAGAAGGCAGAGTGAAAAAAAAGACAGACAGACAGAAAAAGAAGACGAGAGACAGACAGACAGACAGAGAAGAAGAACCAGAAAGACAGATATAGACAGATGAGCGAAGGACAGATGGACAGACAGCCAGATAGACAGAAAGACAGACAGTAGGTATGGACAAAAGCGTGTAAGGAGGTTTACTGATATATATATATTCATGTGTTACAAATTCTTTATGAGAAGTTTGGTTCTTTGACGCCAGTGCGCTTAGCAAGTCAACAGTGTGTGTAGAGGAGCAGAGAGAGAGAGACAGAGAGAGAGAGAGACAGAGAGAGGAAAGGTAAGTTGTGTTTCCTTTTTGACCAACAAGGACACTACGCCATGCACGCACCCACACGTGCAACATTCAGCGCCACGTCATCATGTTCAGGAACAGAACCGTGCAGAACCCGGTGTGTGTGTGTGTGTGTGTGAGAGAGAGAGAGAGAGAGAGAGAGAGGTGAAAGAGTGGGTTTATGAGCAGGAAGGAGGTGTAATAACACCCCTCCGTGTCCGTAGGAAGGACGCGCTCTCCTCTTCCTCTTTAGGTGAACAGTTGGGGCAGAACGTGGAGCGAAACTTCTCACAGAACTCCTCTGATAGGTGCTTTCGGGGTTCTTTTTCAAAAAAAGTTGGTGGAGTTTTTTTCTTCGCCTCATGCAGAGCATTTGGTACACTGGGACGGACGGAGGTCGGACGGAGTTAGCGGAGCCGGTCACATGTAGAAAAAGAGAGAGAGAGAGAGAGAAAAGAGAGAGAGGGTGTGCGCTACTGCTGTGGGCCGGTAGGGGGTTCGGTCTCCGGGAACGCTCGAGGCGCTTTGTCCTCCTCTACCTATAGGGACTGGCTGATCTACCGACTGGAGTTCTACTTCATCTAACAGCACGACACCATGGACCTTCCCGGAACCAGCGCGAGGAACCACCTTTCTGTATCTGAAATTATCATAATAATAATAATAGTAGTAATATTGGCAATAAGTTGTCTTTACAACTTAGGGCAATGGCGCCTGGAAGCACGAGCATCCGCATCACCAGGCATCTGAGTAACTTTACGACGTTTCAGATTGTGTGTGTGCATTAATGTATTAATATTATGTGTGTGTGTGTGTGTGTGTATCATCATATCAGGGGCTAAGGCGCTATCCCAAATCAATGCTCGACGACAATCCGCGAACTGGCGCGTGAGCGAAGTCAAACCAGGTTCTTCTACAGCGAGGACCAGCGGCTCGCGCTCGAGACGCTCATCTCCGGCAACCGCGAAGGCTGCCGACGCGTACGTGAACGCGGGCGAGCTACACTGCTCTACCGAGTCGAGCTCGAGCGCCTGTACCGCTCCGTGGTGGACTACCGCCCGGGCTGCAACAGCCCATACCGGACATCGCGGACAACGAAGAGCACGCTTTATCGCTACAGTAGCAGCCTGACCGCTCCGACGATGTCGACACCGATTTAGACCTGGGCTGGCCGGATTGCACCATCGTACCGCAGATCACGCAGGAATCAACGTGTACACCAATACCCGCATGGACAGCCAGACGCACATCAAAGAGGTCATGCGGAAGACCATCGCGCAAGCGCAGAAGGTACCTCCCCTCAAAAATCATACTAATATGACTACATGCAAAATGTAGCTCTATTCAGATGTGTTTACTACGGTACCGCGTAAAGCAGGCACGGGCGTAAGCTTGCTCTAAAGGGCGTGGCTATACAGAATGGATCGCGTGAGCGAACATGTCCACTAGGTGTTGAGTTCGAGCCCTCTAAGCTGGCAACGTGCGCTTTTATGGGCCCTGCGCTGAAGCTTGACCAGAAAGCAGGGCCCGCGCACTAGTGTGTCTTTCAGGACCAATTCTTCTACGGAGTTGATGGCGTTTTTCGAGGCGTTTCTGTAAAAGCTCCGAGCGCTGTCGGTATTCATCGCGTCGACGTTAGAAGAAACGCCGGGCGCTGTAGAGATGCAGCAGTACGCCCGGGGAGCACGAGCGGCAGATTGAAGTAGTATCAGACCAGACCAGAACACATAGATGATATACTGCCCCTAGTGTTTGAACCGGGTGCACCGATGCAGCCCAGTAGCGACTAGAGCGATCTGACGCTCAGGTTCCCAAGGTTCCCGTGGCAGCTGAAAAGGAGTAAAATGGATGAATGGATGGACGTCTGGCAACCATTTAGGTAGTAGAGTTAATTCCGAACATTCACCACCTACCGCACCGACAGATCCGCTCATTATAATTCCGTACCGTCTTGACACCACAGGACACCGAAGCAAACAATTTTGATTATTTTATTTTCAACACTATAGCGCAATTATTCAAATACCAATCCCGTTAAGCTAAAGCGCTCTCTAAGACTATTACGGTCATTGGACAAACAAACAAGAATTAGCAGCAGCACGGTTTATCTCAGGAAATGGTTCCAGGGTCCGATAAGGAAGCGATCTGATGAGAATGTAATCAAACCGAATCCGACTTTGTTACTAAGCACAGAAGGGACGGTGATTAGACCTTCTGAACCGATAACGTTAACGGCGATGTAGGAACAAATAAATAATGGCGATCACGATGAATACTTTTAGAACAGTTAAACCATAACAGGCGTTGTCCAAGTACCCGCAGTCACTCCGCGGTTCTAAAAACACACGAGAGGCGCTAAAGGCGCTAGCCAGGCTGGAATTAATATCGTATGGCAAAGCACGGCGAACTCGCCTTCGAAATCTAATGTGTTGCATTCGCCATCGCCGCATCCGGCGCATCCGCAGCGAACTGCGAGTTCACACCTAATGGTGTTCAGTAGAATGGTGATTCCGTACATGGAGCATCTGGAGGTGTTCTGGTGCATTCTTCCATACAAAGTTTGCGATGTCAAAAGACTGCATCACTATTAATGCCGTAACTACGGGCAGTATCAGAAGTACTCTTGAGGGCATCACACGGTAGCGGACATCCTGCTGTGCTATTCGGTTCTGTACGATGTGATACCGTGCGGTTGGGGCCCTAACTGAGGCTGCCCGGCGTCTGGGATTTCCTTTTGAATATTTCCACTCCAAAAGCTGGGAGGATAATAAAACGGTTAGTGGGCGTGGGCGTTGGGGCGGAAGCTAAAGTATTTGGGGACCTCTGAGGCGAGGTATCGTGAGCGTCGGTTTATAGCGACCCATCTCGGCGTTTCAGCGAGGCGATCTGAAGGAGCGAGAGGAAACCTGGGGGACACAAAGCCAGACTTTAGTCAGAATGAATCAGACGTCTTTGTGATGCGCATGGTGCAGCTTCTTTGAGCAGTATCACCGACACGTAAAAGTCTGACTAGGTGTTCGAACATGCCACGGTGCTTCTGTACTGAGGCGGGTCTCAGCCAGCACACACACACACACACAGTGTATTTACGCCTCAAGCTTGACCGGACCCTCATTGTCAGTGTGCTGTTCAAGAACGACTCTTTGGGTAAAAAATGCATGCGTGTGTGTGTGTGTGTGTGTGTGTGTGTGGGGCATGTTTTTACATCTTGGTCCCCATAAGGACGAGATATCTCCCAGTCCTGACCTTGGAGTCTCGTAAGTTTTGTTTTACATTTTATAAAATAATAGTGTCAATGCTCAGTCCTCATAAAGATAAGGCGAAAAAGTGTGTGTGTGTGTGTGTTTGTGTGAGTGAGAAGTAGGCGTGGCCATCATGTCACAGCGGGTAATATATATTGGGAAAAGAAAAGACCAGATAATTTAGCTAATGTAATTAGATTATTATTCTTCTCCTTCTTCTTCTTGTGGTAATAAACACGGTGTTTGTGTCTGAGACGGGAGTTAATTTGGCGCGTGCTGCTCTGGATGTCGTTAGCGACTATGCAGAACATGGCATTAAAAACGATGTCGTGTTACAAAACTTTCAGACAACCATGAGACAGAATTCAAGGTGAAAAGTACAGGCTTTATTGTTTATTTATTTACTGTTTGTTTATTTATTTATTCCAATAAGCATTGTTCAACCAGACAAAGTTCACGATGAAACAAAGCGGCAGCATCTTGGTAATAAGCGCCGCAGGGACACCGTGTTCAGAAACAATCGACCGCCTCGGAATTAGAAATCATTTGTGTGTGTACTTATTATTTGGTAAAAGCAACAAATGGTTCATTTTTTCACAACTCTCAGCGGTCTTTTCTGTTACTCCGCCATCAGGCGCAACCCGCCAATACAACAAGCGACAATGCATTTACTCCCCTGGCACGGGCCACCGTGCCCGTCTCGCCAACACCTCCAGAAACGACATCCCGATCCGTGTTGCGGGTTTGAAAGCGTTTCAATAGCCTGCCGCGTGTAAATAATACCAATCGCCTGCCATATACCAAAGGGCGTCGATCTTTCCCCTGAGCGCCAGATTTCCGTTCCAGCGAATACCGGGCATCTGAATATTTATAATGCAGCTTTCTGCTGCGCTTGTATGTATTCCCCCACGGCAATCAGCATCGTCATGGGCGTTTTTCACCGGCGTGGACATTTTCGAGACCTCTGGGCACCGGCCCCGGAGAAAAAGTGGCGGTGTACATCATCATCGAAACAGCGACCGTTCCAGGACTTTCCTGCAAATGTGTGTCGGCGGGCATGCTGAGGACACCTAAAAGAGTACCTGCGACCTGCGCTTTCCATCACACCCTGACAGCCACACACACTGGTTCTTTGGATCGCAAACCTCTGGCTTTCTGTAAATGGTGCTGTGTGTGTTGGGTACAAGTGTGTGCTGCTTATTCGAACATGCGGTCGTTCTTGCACCCGTGAATTAACGACAGTAAAACGAAGCCCTGATATTTTCAAGCGCAGGAACTTAAATGTCGTAATGTCAGTTAAAGGTTTTAGCGATCATGCGCTTCTCATCGTGATGACTGGTGAGTTTTCCAGGCAAGTAGAAAAATATCTTTGTGTGTCTGTCGGTGGAGCTTAAGCATAATTTTCATGGGGATCTGGTAAGGTATTCAGGTAGCATCGTGTTTCACAGAGTTACCCATTGGCAGCCTTTGGCGGTTGTTTCTGAACTTGTTTAATAATGAAAGAGTATCCACACGTGGCAGGTGCTTTCACCACCACCATGCTTCTCAGACGTGAGCAAATGAAATTGGAAAAAGTGGGGCAAAGTTGTTCGGATTAGCACGTGTTGACTCTTCTCTCGCCAAGTCGATGAAAAGCAGCCCACAGCACCATCGTACCTACATACTTCTAGCGGAAAAAGTTGTCATGCGGTTTTGTTTTGTCTCCCGTCGCGCGCAGTATCTACGGGTCGCTGTGGGCTCCGAGTTCCCACCACAGCGCTCAGCTAAAGTGCAAGGCTTACTGAACCAGAAGTTCATGTTCGTGTTGAATCGGCGCCGTGTCTGGATCGTACAGGTGGGTTGATATAAATATATGTATGTATGCCTTAATACATGGCTAT
>JAAGNN010000066.1:0-17500 GCA_012411365.1 Ameiurus melas
GAGACTCAAAATTTCGAGGAGGAGCCTTGGTCTCACGGGATTCACTTTATTCCCATCGACGGTTATCTACCCAGCCCTAGCGTTTCCCATCGGCGGTTATCTGCAAGGTGCAACGGCTCAACTACCCTTTTAAGCGTTCTATAAGCGGCCCGTCTTGGAGTCTCTCCTCTAAAATGAAGGCCTTCGTCTGTATTTACTCCTGACTTTTCTGCATTGAGACAGAATCCTCTACACCTTCAAATGCATTATAGGGAAAGTTTACTTTTCACGTTTTCTGTATTTTTTGTTTTATAATGCTTTTTTCTTTCAGTATTTGCTCTATATTTGTTTTATATCTGGTTATACTGCTTGCAAGTGTTTTACCTTTTTCTGTACTCCATACTTCATAATATCCATTATATTATCCTTATAATATCTTAATACTCCTTTTATTATTCTTATAATGTTCTGTTTTCCTTCTGTATGTATCATGGTGGCTAGACCTCTGTGTGTTGTGTCTTAAGTGAGCTCACCCAGTGAACTTTCAATAAAATACATACTACTCATACTAGGTCTCCTTCATGTTTATTTCATGTATATTTTATATACAACAAGAACGAGCACTCCTGAAGTTTGGGGGATGGTGTGATGACCTGTGTTTGTACACTGTGAGGGGAAAGCCGTGACTTCCTCATAGCGACACTCGACTCGGAGGAAGTGGAAGGTAGCCGTAGAAAGTCCGAGACATAATCTTTTGCTTCATGCGGTCCGTGATCAGCTTGTAGACTGTGTATGTTTATATTAGTCATCTTTTCTCTAACCCGTGTTGTTGGATTGTTGTCAAGCCTTTTCAGGGGAAAGTAGTAGGTGTAGAGTAAGCGTCTAGGACTTTAATCGCCAGATGGCGTCACGTAGTAACAGATATGTATTGATTAGTCACAGTCAAGGAATCAAACTCTATGCTTATGATTATAGTTTTGGGTTTTTCCTTCGAGAAAGAAGTCCTGTCTGGTCACAGCAGCACAAACTGGCGTATTTATATCGCGTGGCGATATCAGACTCTAACGGTCTTGTGGATGTTCACAACATTTGGCGTAACGGAAAGCGGATAAAAAATGAATGAATTAGAAAACTACAGGACATGCTGTTATTGGAAAGTAATCTCCTTCCGTTTCAGGCCACATACGTAGCTTTTTCATTGTAGATTCGTTCCTGTACGGCTCCACAGAGTCTTTATTTCTTGCACACTTGACTTGTTTGTGTTTTTCTGTGTGTGTGTAGGATTCTTCGGAGGCCCACCCAGCAGCTATGGCTCCATGTTGTAGTGGCGATCCGAAGAAGATGATGATGAGGTTCAATCACAATACAAACCATTACAGGAATTCTAATGGTTTCGCTACAGGATACCATTATAGTTCCGTAATGGTATCCACTGAAGCGTAACATTTTGTAACAATCTTCAGTCATTGGTATGAGTAGCGTTTCCTGTAGGAGGCGTAATGTGACCATTTATTCTGGAAGGAGTCTCCGGTGTTAACATTCAGAGGTAAGCTGTGTGTTATGTTTTCCAACATCTTCCAGGACCGAGGTTGACACTTTGTGGTTCCTCAGGATCTTGATGAGACTTTTTGGTCTTTATCTGAGAGAGAGGGTTGGAAGAACGTTTTAGCTGCGTAGCGTAACTGAGAACGTTTTGTGGACGTTCTACAACATGAAGCGTAACTATAAATGGATCAAATAGAATAAAATAAAGTCCACGTGTCCTAAATGAAATTGTGACCATTTGTAAATCGGTATCTTTGTAATTGATATAATGGCCTGTGGGGGCAATTTTATCTTCAGAAGAAACATGCTTCATGTCTTGTTTGGGGCGCTTGCACTTACCATCCTGGAGTTCCGGTTTTCCACGACACCCTGAAAGTAAGTCTCCCAACAGCCTTAATGTGCTTTCTTTCATTGCATGGTTTACAGCAAATGTGTAACATAAACATTCTTGTGTGTGTGTGTGTGTGCTGTGTTACGTTACACAAGGGTTGGTCATGTTGCAAAGAGACGCTCTACGGACTACTAGGATTTCCTCAGCATCGCTGTAAGTGAGAGCAACTCTGGCGAGGTACGGCTGTGTCTCGAACCTCGCCATGTTCATTGCATTGGCACTGTGAGTGCGCGAGCTTTACTGAAATAATGTATCCAGAGATTCTCCAATGGTCCAATCTCCACAATGCACTGCAAGACACTTGGGTCTGCTAAAGTAGTTGTATGTGTGTGCGTGTTCTAGGACAAGCGTGGTTCTGTTGTCATAGACCATTCAGAACTTTGTTGTGTTGTATTGTCTCCCTCCTAGAACAGCATGGTTCTGTTCTAGAACTAATCCTGGATTATCATAGATCTCGATATTTAAAATTGTGTTTTGCCTGCTGCTCTTCTAGAACTGTGTGGTTCTGGTCTGGTATTGTTATTAATAGTTGAAGAACCATTGTGCATCATTATGTGGTTTTGTCCTAGAACCATATTGTCACGTGGTTGTGTTCTAAACTTCGTAGTGTGTGGTCCTGTTCTAGAATTGTACTGTTGTCTAGTTATGTTCTAGAGAATCAGGGTTTTGTTCTAAATTGTTTGTTTGTCTAGTTTTCTTCTAAAACCCACATGGTTTCTTTTCTGGAAGTTTGTGGAAAATGGTTTCTGTTATAGAATTGCATTGTTGTATAGTCCTGCTCCAAGAACAAAATTATTCTGTTCTAGAACCCGGAGTGGTTCTAAGTTGGCATACCCCACTTTCTGTTCTAGACACCATGGTTCTGTTTTAAACAGCATAATGCTTGGTACTATTATGAACTATAAGCCCCCAATCTCTATTAGAATTGTATTGTTGTGGGACTCCGTTTAAATGTGGTGTTGCATGTTCTAGGACGGTTTCTTGGAATTCTAGAACCATGTCATTGTGTGGTTCTGTACTAGAGCTTGTTGGTTGTTTTGTGTGCTGTGTTCCAGGGCTGCATTAAGGTCACTGTAACAAGGAGAAACCCCCAAGCGGTGAAGCCCGAGGTGAAGTTCTGGAGAGAAGAGAGGCTGGAGGATCTGAAACCCGCTTTTTATGAATCGTCATACAGGCTCCTAAACCCCTTAGAGTTCATCCAGAGACCAGTTACAGGCTCCAACACACACACACACACACACACACACACTCGTTCAGAGTATAATGTTACACTCTAATAGAGATCACTAATCCTCTGTGTGTGTTCTTGTTTGTGTTTTCAGTGCTGATGAGCCGCTGGTGGAACTGCAGCAGAAAGTGTCTCGTCTCTGAGACAGGCACTCCAGAATCTCAAACTAGCAGAACCCAATAAGATTTCAGAAGAAGGTAAGCCTCGCCCAGTCAGAACAGTTCACCAGAACCGAGAGCTCAACGACCACGCTAGGATCATTGTGTGTGTGTGTGTGTGTTTCTTTCAGACTTTCTCTGGACCAGCAGCTGACAGGACAAGTGTGTGTTTCATCCAGGATTTCCCATTTTTTCCATGAGGGGTGAGAGAAACACACACACACACACAACACACTATACTGTATTGAACCTCTATCAGTGCTGTAACGTGTGTGTGTGTGTGTGTGTAGGATAGTACTGAAGCTGCTGTCAGAGGAAACATTGGACTTCAACACGTTTCTTTCTCACAGGGGATACTTGGGAGCTCGCGTGTGGAAGAGCACAATGTAAAGAAGTACCACAGTGAACACCTCTGAAGTTCTTATCAAGTATGAGATTGTATGACTTGCTGTGTGTGTGTGTGTGTGTGTGTGTGTGTGTGTGTGGGAAGAAGGTGGTACCGTGTCACTTTGAATGGCATCAGACTGCTAGTCATGTGACCACTCTCCATCTATGCTAAACCGCAGCCAGGCTGTGTTCAGTACAGGTAACAGCACCAAGGTGAGTTTGTGTGTGTAGTGTGTGTGTGTGTGTGTGTGCGTGTGTTGGCGTGTTGACCCATTCTTCCTGTGTGTGTGATATTGTGCAAATGACTGTTTGCCCTTACTTGTTTCTATTAACCTGTGTGTGTGTGTGTGTGTGTGTGTGTGTGTGTGTGTGTGTGTGTGTGTGTGTGTTCTCAATGGTAGGTGTGTATCAGAGTGATCTTTGAGGGAGAGAAGGAGTTTAGACAGAATATAGTCTTGGGGGGTGGGAGGTGTACCAAAACTCAGCCTATGAACATGAACCTTGACTGAATCAGAGCACAGAGCTGTAATGTAGCCAATCACCAAGAAGTCAATGCAGATCATTGAATGAAGAAAGGAAACAATGCCACTCTTAGCGTGTTTCCGTGAGAGGTAAAAGTGAGGTCACTGTTCTGTTGTGTCCGGCAGGTCATTGATGTCAGCGAGAGTGCCACATGTGCTCCAAATCCATTTGTATGTCATGTAGAAGGCAGACCGCCAGTGTGGCACTTGTGGTCAGTCATGTCTGTGGTCTAACAGATCCCAATTCTTATTTCTAGATCATTTCCTCAGCTCACTATAACTACAACTTTTTTAACCACTAAAAAAGCCAGCGAACAAGTCTATGACTGTGACCTCATTAAATATTGACTGTTATGAATATGACCCGAACATAGGATTTGGGAAAGCAGTGAAGCTGGGAATTACTTCGTATTGGCTGAAAGTCTTTGTCCAAATTTCTGATCAGGTTAAAGCAAAAGTAAAGCTCTTACTTAATAAATGATGACGTGAACTACATGTTTAAAGATTGCAGACTCCTTATTGGCTATGTAGCTGCACACACACACACACACACACACACACCTACATTAAATATGTAAGTGTTTACATAATATGTAGTAAGTGTGTGTGTTTGATATTAACTGGAAATGTGTGTGTACCTTCTCCTTACTCCTCTGATTTGGCCAATCACATTGTAGATCCGTGTCACCTGTTGTAACTGTGCACGTTCATGCGCACTTTACTGAAGCGAAACACACCGAGCCGCTGAGGAGGTGAGGGGAAGAGTGTACTGGGAATTTTTGGGAAGCCCCACCCCCTTGTCTAGACTGAAACTGTAAGTGTGATTCACGGGAGGAAAAAAAAACTTTAATATTTACAAGATAAATCCAAGACATACCTTAAATACGTAATGTAATAATAGTCGAAGACATTTTTTTAAATAGGGTGGAGGATAAGTTAATGCACCTTTAAGCGGGGTAGCGGGGTTAAAAGGGTCTCCGGCCATGTTCCAGATTCAGGGCGTTGCCCGTTGTGCACCCCTCCGGCGGGTTTCCATCCTTCAGAGTGCGGCTTCACACTTTCCTGCGCGGTAATCCGCCCGGGTCCAGTACAGCCCGATGCCTTAGGTAAAAACGCCATGTTAGCTGGTGCCAAATACCCACACACACACACCTTACTGATTGCTACATGTCACAAGAGACAGTACAGCGGTGAAGCAACATGCTAGCGCGTGAGTGTAGGCTAATCTTGCAACCTAGCATAGCCAGGTAAGGTTTGGAAGAAACTGACTAGCTACTGTATGCTGCGGCTGTATGCTAGTTGGGACAGCAGGGGCTGAGGCATATAGCTAGCTCACTCATTGTAACCCACCATGCAGGCGTGTTAGCCGAAATGGCAGGCCGAGCGGAACAAGGCATATAAAATAAATAGCCAGTGAGTGTCGGTTCTGCAGGTTGAAAACAACGTTGCTGAGGCGAGATCAGAGGGAGAATGAACGGACTGGTCGGAGCTGACAGGAAGACTGGCTCAAATATGTACACTTTACAAGCGGGGTGAGCGAAGAAGCATCTCTGAATGCACAGCACTCAAACCTTGAGGCAGATCAGCTACAACAGCACGAGGCTACATCAAGTTCCGCTTCTGTCAGTGAGAACGGAACCTGAGGCTAAACTAAAGCTGAAAGATCATCTGAAATTTGATGTAAATATTGCATTGAAGTTCTTGTACCGTATCACATGCAATAATCTGTCAGCAGGAACCCTCTGTCTGATTCGGAGAAAGTGCGGCTAGTGTTTTGCTCGCTCCTGATACCCGTTTGGTTTGTTTTGTTTGTTATTTTTAAGTCATATTTATTTATTTTTTAATTTTGCGAGTTTCTTTTAGTTACATTGTCTTTAGTGCCGTTGCGGGAGTGCGATGTGGTGGTGCCATTCTATTTAGTTTGGTCTGTAGTTTTTATTTTTGTTTTTATTTCTGAGCTCCACTGGAATCACCTGCAGCGTGTTACTCTGCTATCTACTCCTAGGCTCGGCTGTGTGTGTGAACGGATTATGCGAGTCTGTGCTATGCTGCATAGCGCTCGGAGTTTCTCTCGCGCGGCCCTACGTGTGTGCACTCACCCGACCATGGCGCTAAGGTACACTACACGCCAGCTTTGGTCTAAATCAAGTGTTATGGCCTAGCCAAAGACTCTTACAATCTCTGTCGAGCGCTGGACTGCTTCGTCCTAAGCGATATATCCATCGGGGTTTTGGCGCAGTTTTGCTGTTTAGTCTCTCCTAACATCTTTGTCCCGATCTGCCACAGCGAAGGTAACAAAACTGCTCCATACTGGTGATGATCACAGTAATTTAATATCGGTTTCCACGGTGGAGATTAAACCACCGGCGTCTCCGGTTCAGAGCCCGCTTATGCCGCATTATTCAATGCGGTCTGTGAATAACAAAGCGCTGGTTTTATCGGATTTTTATCACTGATAAAAAGCTGGACTTGTTGTTCTTAACTGAAACCTGGCATAAAGAAAATGATGGGCTCCTGTTTAACCAGATCACTCCAGCGAGCTTTGGGTTTTAGATCTCCTGAGGTTATCTCAGCGAAGGCGGAGGCATTATGTGGTTTACAACCTGAAGTTCAACTACAAGCTCTGTATCTGTTCCCAGGTTTCCTTCATTTGAATGCCTGCTCTTGAGTATCTCGCTCCTGTATCCACTGTCGCCAGCTTTACAGTCTATAAGCCACCTAAGGCTAAGGGCATGCTGCTTTTATGTCTGAGTTTGCGGACTTCCTGTCGATGTTGGGCACAAGTTTGACAGAATTTTGATTGTGGGAGACTTCAACATTCATGTGGACTGTAATGACTCGGTGGTGGCCAAGGATTTTCTGTCACTAATTGACTGTTTTAACTTCACTCCAGTTTATAACTGACCCGACTCATAACAAAGGGTCATACGCTGGATCTGGTGATTGCTAATGGCTCATTTGTATCTGAATTTTCTGCTACTGACATTGGACTGTCTGATCATTCAGCTGTCTTTTTAACCTTGAACTGTATCATTCTAGTGAGCCTCCTATCCGAACAGTAACCTTCCGGAGGTGGAAGTCTATCGATCAGACAGCCTTCTCCAATTCTGTGGTTTCCATCCTAAGCGATCTTCATCCATCATCACTGGAGGAGAAAGTTCTGCAGCTAAATTCCACTCTTGCTGCAATCTTGACACTTTGCTCCTCTAAAGTCCGTAAGGTCACATTCACCCGCTCTGCTCCCTGGTATAATGACAATCTGCGCTCTAGAAAGGCTGTATGTCGGAAAAGTTAATGCTGTTACCACTTTTGCCTGTTTCTCAGCAGCTCTGTGATTCCCTTTCTACAGTTTTTCAATTCTAAGATTGTCAATGTTCAGTAAGAAATTTCTGTTAACCCTGACTGTGCCACTCCACTCCTTCGTCCTTCTGGGTTCACTGGTGTTTCTTTCACTCATTTCTCACTGCTTGATTCTGAGGCTCTCACAAGGGAGGTCTTCAGCATGAAATCTACCACCTGCCTGCTGGATCCAATTCCACGATGCTGTTTAAATCGTGCTTTGCTGTGTGGGTGCCCTGCTATCCACAGCATTATAAATGAATCACTGGGAGACTGGGGTCGGATTTTTTCCAGCGGTACTGAAGACTGCTGCTGTTACACCTGTCCCCAAGAGAAAATGTTTCTGTGGATGATTTTAACAATTTTCGCCCCATTTCAAATCTTCCGTTTTTGGCAAAATACTTGAGAGTGTTGATTCGCCTCTCAACTATGTTCTCATCTGACAACCAACAACCTCATAGCACTGAAACTGCGCTTGGTCAAAGTTACAAATGACCTTTTGATGGCCTCTGATTCTGGAGCTACCTAGCTTATTATTCTTGACCTTAGAGCCACCTTCGATACTGTGGATCATGGTTTCACTTACCACTTCGCTTGAAGTGTTTTTTTGGTGTGTCCGGGAAAGTTTTAAACTGGTTTTAAATCCTATTTTACTGACCGTTCCCAGTTTCTTTCTATGAGTGGCTTTAGATCTGACACTTGCTCGGTGCTCACTGGTGTTCCTCAGGGGTTCAATTCTAGGCCCTCTACTGTTCAATATTTATCTATCTCCACTTGGGCATCTGCTGCGAACACTTGGCCTCCATTATCACTTTTATGCTGACGATACCCAAATCTACATTCACTCAAGACCTGGTGAAAGCATTGATGTTGGTTATCTTTCTGGCTGTATTTCTGAGAAAAAGAAATGGATGAATAATAACTTTCTGTGTGCTGAACAGCGGGAAAACTGAGGACATGCTCATAGGTTCCCGTCATCAGATTCGTAAAGCGGCTTCATTGTCTCTATCCGTTGATGGCTCTGTTCTAGTGTTCCAAAGCAAGTTGAGGAACCTTGGGTGTAATTTCGACACTAACCTCACTTTTTGATTTTTTTGTTCAGAGCACTGTGAAAGCCTCCTTTTTTCACCTCAGAAATATTGCCAGATTAAGACCAATGCTAAACTTATCTGTCGCTGAAAAGCTGATAAATTCATTCGTTGTCACGCCGGTTGGATTATTGCAATGCCGTTTTAGCGGGTTTCTAAAACTGCAATTAACAAATTGCAGTATGTTCAGAACTCTGCCGCCCGGATCCTGACGGGAAGCAGGAGATATGACCATATCACTCCTGTTTTGAAGTCCTTACACTGGCTCCCGGTCAGTTTCCGGGTGGATTTTAAGATCTTGATGTTAACATACAAGGCATTGCACGGATTGGCTCCAAAATATTTAACTAACTTATTAATCCCGTACACCCCAAATCGCAGACTGCGCTCCTCACAGGGTCATCTACTTACGGTTCCACTAACCCACCTTAAGTCTATGGGTGACAGGGCTTTTTCTGTCTCACGCTCCTTCACTTTGGAACTCTCTTCCCCTGAACTCAGGGAAGCTCAGTCCTTTAGGCATTTTAAGCTCTTTTTAAGAACACACTTTTTAAACTCGCTTTTGACTCTTAATATCTTTTTTGACTGTTTTTTATTACAGTTTTATTCATTTTATTTAACTTTTATTTATTCTGTGATTTGTGTTTTTATGTACAGCGCTTTGCGAGGCTACTTTAAAGGCACTTTATAAAATAAATTTTATTATTATTATTATTATTATTATTGCATTTTGTCACCCTGAGAAGATATAAAGAAGACACTTTGAGAGGACCGGACTCAGAATGGAATCATCTGGGTGACAGATAGTGATCTTCAGTTTGAGGAGTCCTGGGATGAGCACAGGACGGTCTGGATGATCGCAGCAGCAGTTCTTTGGTACAAATCTACAGTATCCGAGTGAGACTGGTTTTGGGATATACAGTTGTTTTCCCATTCGCAATGGTCCTCCCAGGATGTTGATTTTATCATTCTGTTTTCAGTCCTTGGTCTCAGGCCCTGTGTGTGTATATGAAGTAAATCTGGAGGCTGTTGCTATGCAGAAGGGAGTGTAAAGGTTTGTAACAGGATCCTTAGAGTTTCTGCTCAGCACCTGTTAAAGCGGGAAAGCCACGAACACATCGAGATCCAGTCCTGCTGAAGGGTTTCAATCTTTCGAGGGGAATCTCGATTGGTCTGTAGAACGCTTGACTAAAATAGATCAATAAAACGGGTTAGTAGTGTGTTTACATCTCTGAAACCGAGAGCGGCGAACAATACGAAGAACCGGATGGAAAAAAACATCTTTCTTTATCCTATAGCATAGAATTCATCTACAATCTACAATCGTTATTGTACTCTGACTGTAAATCTATTCAAAAATACTAGTCGCGAAATCAAGTCAAATTTGGGGTTTTCTGCGTACAATGTTTCAAAATTTAGGGGTTGATGTAAGAAAAGGAAGAATGAACAGTAAATAAAAATAAAAGGTTGAGTGTGAAAGAAGACACTTTTACTTTGCTTCTGCTTTTATATTTTATATTTTAAATAAGTTTAGTGTTCTTGTAATCACAGTATAGTAGTTATGTCTCTTTGAAAATAGATAAGAGCTGGAGAATTTTAGACAAAAACAATTTCCTCCTATTCACTGTAGTAGAGATGCCATTAACAAACATTTTTAAATCATTTAAATAATAAAATGAATAAATAAATATAAAAATGTGACTACAATGCCAAATATATCATAAAATTTCCCAGAAGCAATATACAGCCCCACCCCACAACCATTATAAAAATTTTATGAAAATTTTTTGTAGAAAATAAATATTACACTTAATAACTGACAATATTCGCTCATACTGTATTAAACTATTCATATTTGTTTAGGTCTTTGCAAACTTTAGAAATTTCAATTCTATTTTCTCTCCCTAAGGAATAAAAATGGTCATTGTTGGAAAAAAAAAAAATAAACATATTGTGCTGGGCGGACCAACACCCGTCGCGGCAAACTAGGAGGTTTCCTTCCCCGACTACCGCCCGTACGAGAGCGGGGCAGCCTCAGCGCCCGGTCCCAACGCGCCAACGGAAGGGCCGTCACTGAGGGTGGAGCCAACCCCGACCGCCGGCCGATCGAACCGGGAGCAGGAGGTTCACCAATCCAGCTCCAGAAGGAGGGGATAAAGGACACCCTTCCGCTTCCACGAACGAAGAGGATCAACTCGGCTTATGTGACAGCTAATGTCCGGGGTAATTGCCACTGAATCCGCAAACACGGGCTTACCTAACCGTTCGCTCTCTCTCTCTCTCTCTCTCTCGCTCTCTCTCTCCCTCTCTCCGCTCACAGAGGGCTCCGCCCGGAGGCGAGGGCGGCGACAGACGAGGACAGTGGTGAGGCCGAGAAACGGCACAGGGAAACCGCTCCTTCCCAGCTCTTCCGGGGAATTCCGACACGCCCGGAGGACGCGCTACGCCAGCCCCGCCCCCGCCGGGTTTCCCTCATTCCCCACCCTACGCTGCAAGCCCCAAACACACACACACACACACTCACCACCACTGGATTTAAGGACAAATAAATCCTGGGTTTCCCCTCACTTCCGCTTTTCTACCTGCCTCCCGTGTGTTTGTGCTACGCCCCCCCCTGGGCTGATCCCGCTACACTGGTGGAAGATGCGGGCAGTAGCACAGGCCCACCCCTAAAAAAAACCCACACACAACTCATGGAGCAAACGTTAAAACACCTGCTGGAGGCCAGCATCCAGCAACAGACCTTACGCAGCAACTGTGAAAGCCTCCAGGTGGCCACCCAAACGCTGGTGGACCGTACGACCCCTGACCCCGCTGCCACACCCCTCCCGGACCCCAGGTGCAAGCTCCGCCACCTATTACCACCCCTCTCCCCGACGAGGACCTCGTAGCTTATTTGAAAACGCCGAAAATATTGCCCGTCGAGAGGGGTGGGATCGGGATGACTGGCCCAGGGCCATTGGCGGGTTACTCACCGGGGAGGCACGCACCGCCTATTACAGCCCTCGAACCAGAAGACGCCGCCCGTTACCCAACAATGAAAGAGGGGGTCCTGGCGTGGTGTGGCCGCACCCGACGGGCCAGGCGGCAGTAGAGTTCCACAACTGGGTCTGCCCGGGGGGGCCGCCCCCCTGGGCAATACGCTAAAGCGCTCTGATCCGACTCACTAGCGGTGGCTCCGACCGGACCAGTATACAGCCACGGAAGTGGTAGAGAAGGTGGCGATGGACCGGTTCCTGAGGGCGCTACCCGCCCAGAAACGACGACGGCCATAGGGGCACAGGCGCAAGAATCACCCCAGGCTCGTCGGCGCACTGGAGCGTACTATGACCACGCCCGGGTTTAGCCAGGGGGACCATCAGCCCTCTGCCCAACCCCTCGGGAACTCAGGGCCCGGCCTGACCGTCAACGGGCCCCTGGACCATGGAGGACCCGCGGAGGTCCACGCCAAGCGGATGACCCCCGCTGACGAGCCCATGCCCACGGAACGGAGATAGAGCCCCGTCGGCCGATCCAGAAACCATGGCTAGCTGGGTCGCGCTCCACCTCCAACAGCCTCCCGAGGGCCCCACCCAGAGGGTGTGGGTAGAAGGAAGACCGGTCACCGCCCTACTGGACACCGGGAGCACAGTGACGCTTCGCCCGACCGACAGTCCTCCCCAAGGCACTACAACCGGAGGGAGTCCTCGCCGTTACCTGCATCCATGGGGAGACCGGAGACCCGCAACCGAGTGGGATCCGAGGTACAGCGGGACCTGGCCCCTCCATGTGGGCGTGATCCCCACTCTTCCGGTGCCACTGCTCCTGGGGAGAGACTGGCCGGCTCCCAACGGGCCCGGCCGGCCGAGGCGAAGACGCCGTCGCGAGGCCCAGAGGACCAACGCCGGGCAGTCTGCCTCGCCCCCCGCCGAGACGCCGAAACCGAAGGTGAGTCCCCCGAATTGACTAATCCAGTGTCCTCTGTGTTCCAACAGGTGAACCGGGAAGGGAAGTTCGGCCCGGGAGCAGAAGGAGGACGACCGCCTGAAACACTGTTGGGCTGGGGCGCGTGATAGAGGGGTCACCCAGAACCCCGACCTGAGGCTCCCCACCTCGTACTTCCCTCGTGAAAGGGGGCCTTCTCTACCAACGAAGTCTGTCGCAGAGAGGAACCGACGGACCTCCTGGTGAGACCCCGGACGAGGACTAACCTGGTAATGCATCTGGCCCATGCCCAACCCCTGGCGGTCACCTAGGGGCACGCAACACGCTGGAGAAACTGAGAGACCGGTTCGTATGGCCCGGGATGGATGCCGAGGTCCGGGGGTTCTGCCAGCAATGCCCTCAGTGCCAACGCACGCCCCCAGGAAGCCCCGCCAGCACCCCTCATTCCGCTACCCATCGTAGGCGTCCCATTCGGCAGATTGGTATGGACCTGGTAGGCCCCCTTCCCAAGTCAGCGGGGCCACGAGTACATCCTCGTTGTTGTGGACTATGCCACCCGGTACCGGGGGCGGTGCCGCTACGCCAGGGCCACTTCCCCAACATCGCCAGGGAGCACGTAATGCCCTTTTCAGCCGGGTGGGCATTCCCAAGGACATCCTGACCGACCAAAGGTACGCCCTTCCGTGTCCAAAGTAATGACGGATCTGTGCCGGTTGTTGCAGGTGAAACATCTGAAGACGTCTGTCTACCACCCGCGACGGACCAGGCACTTTCGTGGAGCGCTTCAATCAGACGCTCAAACGGATGCTACGGCGGGTGGTAGACGACGAGGGGAGGAACTGGGACCTCCTCCTCCCCTATGTACTCTTGCCGTCCGGGAGTGCCCCCAGGCGTCCACAGGCTTCACCCCGTTTGAGCTCCTGTTTGGGCGGCCGAAGAGGACTGCTGGACGTCAGCGAGAGCCTGGGAGGAACAGCCGTCCCCTGCAGCTCGATCATTGAGTACGTGCAGGAGATGCAAGATAGAATTGACCGCGTGGCACCAATAGTGCAGGAACATATGCGCGCGCGCAGGAAGAACAACAGCGGGTGTATAACCGCCCGGCACAGCCCGGGAGTTCCATCCAGGCGATCAGGTCCTGCTTCTAGTGCCTAGCGCGCCGCAAAGTTCCTGGCCCGGTGGCAGGGCCCGTATACGGTCCTTGGCGACGGGGAGCCGTCAACTACCGCCTGCAACAACCCGTAGCGTAAGCGACGGACGGGAAGTTATACCACATCAACCTGCTGAAGAGATGGGTGGAACCAGTCCCGAGGGTTTCGCGCGCGGCGGGCGAGGACACACAGATCCTGACAAGGTGCCTTGGTCGGAGCTTTTGGGGAAGACCTCACCCCCGCGAAGAGAGACAGGAACTCAACGAGATTGGTGGACCAATTCACAAGGCGTGTTCTCCTTCTCTCCCGGGGATGACCCAGGTGGTTCACCACACGATCAAGACACCCCCGCGTAGTAGTTAGACAGAGACCCTACCGGGGTCCCTGAGGCCCGGCCGGAAGGCCATCGAGGGAGGAGGTGGAGCGAATGCTAAGGGATGGGATCGTCGAGGAGTCATCCAGCCCCTGGTCCAGTCCCATCGTCGTTGTACCGAAACCCGACGGAAGCATGCGCCGTGTATGCGACTTCGGAGACTGAACCAGGTATCGGACCTCGATAGCTCCCCCTCCCCAAGTGGACGACCTGGTGGAGCGACTGGGAGGGCCGCTTTATATCCACCCTGGACCTCACCAAAGGGTATTGTGCAAGTTGCCCTAGCGCCCGACGCGCTAGGCCCAAGACGGCCTTTAGTACCTCCACCGGCCACTGGCAGTACCGGGTCCTCCCCTTTTGGCCTACAGGGGCACCAGCCACCTTCCAACGGCTGATGGACACTCCTACGACCACCACCGCAGCTTCGCGCCGCCTACTTGGACGATGTCGTCGTCCACTCCCTCCACCTGGTCGGACCACCTGTTCCATCTGGGGGAGGTCCTGAGGGGCTCCGGAAAGCTGGACTGACAGCCAACCCCAAAAATACCACCTGGGATTAACCGGAGGCACAGTACCTGGGGTACCGCATTGGGCGCGGGGGTTGCTGCGCAGACCGAGGAAGATCGAGCCGTAAGGACTACCCTCGCCCTCATCGAAGAAACAGGTACGTGCCTTCTTGGGGTTGGGGGGGTACTATCGGAGATTCGTGCCTAACTTCCGCGATAGCTGCCTCTCTTCAGATCTCACCAAAAGGGCCAGCCGGACCGGGTGAAGTGGTCAACCGAGGCGGAGAGGGCCTTCCAGGCCTGAAACGGGCCCCTCACCAGTGCCCCCGGTGTTGCGGAACCCGATTTTTCGCTCCCCTTCACGGTACACACCGGCGCATCTGAAACAGGGTTGGCGCGGTCCTCTCCCAAACCTTACACGGAGAAGAGCACCCGGTCCTCTACATCAGCGGAAACTGGCCCTCGGAAAGAGGTACACGGCGGTGAAGCCGGGAAGCCTTGGCGATCAAATGGGCCATTGAAGAGTTGAGGTATTACCTGGCAGGCCGACACTTTGTCCTGGTCACAGACCGGCGCCCCCTGTAATGGATGGCCAAGGCCAAAGACACGAACGCCCGGGTCGCAGCGGTGGTTTCTCGCCCTGCAGGATTTCTCCTTCCAGGTCACACCCGGGCGGGGGCCCTGCATGGGAATGCAGATGGGCTCTACGACGAGACACGCTCTGGGCCCACCTCCCAGCCGGCAGTAGGCCGAGCTGGAGGGGTACTGTCGGCGGACCAACACCCGCCCGCCAAACTAGGAGGTTCGCTCCTTCCCCGACTACCGCCCGGCCGGGCGCGGGCAGCCGCGCCGGTCCCAACGCTCAACCGGAAGGGCCGTCACTGCAGGGTGGAGCCAACCCCCGCCCGCGCCCGGTGGATTGGCGAAGCGGAGCAGGAGGTTCACCAATCCAGCTCCAGAAGGAGGGGATAAAGGGACACCCTTCCGCCCACAAACGAAGAGGATCAACTCCGGCTATGTAGGCAGCTAATGTCCGAGGTAATTGCCACTGAATCCGCGCAAACACGGGCTTACCTAACCGTTCGCGCTCTCTCTCTCTCTCTCTCTCGCTCTCTCTCTCCTGCCACCACAGGGCTCCGCGCGGACGAGGACGGCGACGACAGACGAGGACAGTGGTGAGGCCGAGAAACCGGCACAGGGAAACCGCTCCTTCCCAGCTCTTCCCGGGAATTCCGACACGCCCCGGAGGAGGCCCGCCTTCACGCCAGCCCGCCCCGCGGTTTCCCTCATTCCACCCCACACGCACACACGGCCCAAACACACACACACACACACTCACCACCACCGATTTTAAGGACAAATAAATCCTGGGTTTCCCTCACTTCTGCACTACAACCTGCCTCCCGTGTGTTTGTGCTACGCTTCACCCCCTGGGCTGATCCCGCTACAATATATATATATATATTATTTTCAAATATGACCAAATATTTTTATTGCCTTTAATCATGAATTCTGATAAGTATCCAGATATTTCAGCATGAATGAGGTGCAGACTTCAGACAGCTGTACAACATTCAACAGGACGTTCAATAAGCTCGTACGGCGAAACAGAAATGGTGAAAGAAAGACAAAAGGAAGGTTTTGTAATGACTGTCTCAGTGTCCTGAGTCGAAAAGGGAAGTCCACGTGCACAAAGCTAAGAAAATAAAGGAGTTTAAATATGCCCTGCGTGGAGAAGTACATCAAGGTCATGTTGCAAGTGTCTCTAACATTGTTAGACATTTACAGTTAGAGAGTGCTGAGAGTCTCTCCTGAGTAGGCGTCTAGAAAAATATTCATTGATATTAATTACTATTAAAAATATATTTTTTTAAATACTCTCAGGGTCATAAAAAAAAAAAGTTTCAATTCAAATCTTCAAAACATACATTTTAGCTGTTTTCATTATATTGAGTGATATCCCAAAAGCAATAAATTAATAATAACAAGAAATTCTACTCTTTTTTCTTCCATTATCATACCAAGTACAGCAGGATTTCATCTAATTTCAGTTATTTGAATACATTTCATGTTTAGACATTTAGATTTACACTATATCACCAAATGTAATTGTTGCTGAACATGCCATTCCAGATTTATTCCCCTTTTTGCTGTTGTAATGCGCTCCACTCTCTTTTCCGAGAAGGCTTTCTGCTAGATTTTTGGGCGTGGCCGTGGGGATTTGTGGTGGTTAAGCGTTAGTGAGGTTGAGATCAGGTGCTGATGTTGGGATGGCGAGAAGGCTCCAGTTCCAGTTCATCCCAAAGGTGATGAGTGAGTAGGGTTGAGGTCAGGGATCTGTGCAGGACACTCGAGATCTTCCACCTTCTTCCAACCCTCACACACCACGTCTTCATGGAGCTCGCTTTATGCACAAAATTCGGACCATTTAGTTCCAGTGAAGGGAAACTGTAATGCTACAGCACACAAAGACAAGAAGCACATACAGGTGTGATGGTCAGGTGTCCACATACTTTTGGCCATAGAGTGTATGTCTTCTCAAACAGAACAGATGGTCAAATGTTTAAGGTAAAGCTATTATTATCAACATGAATCCTCTTTCTTAACAAATTATTCATGAGTTCTTTAACTTTTTAGAAGTGGGAAAGCCAATGTATCTCAGAAACGAACATTTCGAGATAAAAAGTCTAACCCAAAAGTAACGCAAACTATATTTCTGTGTGTTTTGTTTCTTTGTTTTGTTAATATCTTTTTAAAATATATAAATAAATAAATGCCTGTAGGGCAGTGGTGTCAAACTCATTTTAGTATAGGGGCCACATACCTGTACAGCCTAATTAGATGTCAAGTGGGCCGGGCCAGTAAAATCATAGTATAATCACGTTATAAATAACAAGAAGTCTATGTTTT
>JAAGNN010000066.1:22500-51350 GCA_012411365.1 Ameiurus melas
GGGTGTACTCACTTTTGTTGCTAGCGGTTTAAACATTAACCCTCTTACCCCTACGTTCCCACAGTATTATGTCCCATAACCCTATATTCCCCAGAGAAACAGCACGCCAACCCTGGGTTCCTTGGCCAAAATCAACATTTTAATTTGAACATTTTAGACCTTGAAACAACTTATAATAATGTATTTGTGTAATCTTACTTTGAAAATGAAGCAGTTCAGTGTTTTTACTAATCTTAGAGCACGATTCTTAACTAGAGAAATGATGAAAAATGCTCGTTAAAATCCTTCTAAATGAGAAGTACCATACGTGCATCATCGTAGTCAATGCCTTTGAATAAATTCAAATAAATTAATTAATGCATTTTAGCACCTGTTAGATTTCACCCTAACAGAAATCTACCGTTTACGCCTTTGAGATCTCCGTCATGCCTTTCAGCCTGTTTTACCATTCCGCGTCTAGTAACATTTAGTTACTTTTAGTTCTATGTTGCTATGATCTAGAAATGTGTGGTTTGCTGCAGAGTCAGGCGCCTGTAGAGTCGGAAATGAACACAAACACACTGACAGATATGAGCGTGTTCAAAAAAGACTTCCGGTTTATTCATTCAAAGCGAGCGAATATATACTGTAGCGGGATCAGCCCAGGGGCGGCGTAA
This sequence comes from Ameiurus melas, assembly GCA_012411365.1. NCBI lineage: Eukaryota > Metazoa > Chordata > Actinopteri > Siluriformes > Ictaluridae > Ameiurus > Ameiurus melas. The sequence goes on from JAAGNN010000066.1 coordinate 23,157, forward strand.
GGCGACACACACAGGGAGGCAGGTTGTAGTGCGAGAAGTGAGGGAAAACCAGGATTTATTTGTCCTTAAATCCGTAGTGGTGAGTGTGTGTGTGTGTGTGGGGCGTGTGTTGGGGTGGAATGAGGAGGGAAACCCGCGGGGGGCGGGGCTGGCGTAGCGGCGTCCTCGGGGTGTTCGGAATTCCCGGAAGAGCTGGGAAGGAGCGGTTTCCCTGTGCCGGTTTCGGCCTCACCACTGTCCTCGTCTGTCGCGTCGCTCCCTCGTCCGGGCGGAGCCCTCTGTGAGCGGAGAAGAGAGGGAGAGAGAGAGCGAGAGAGAGAGAGAGTGAGAGAGAGCGCGAGAACGGTTAGGTAAGCCCGTGTTTGCGCGGGATTCAGTGGCAATTACCTCGGACATTAGCTGCCTACATAGCCGAGTTGATCCTCGTTCGGTTCGTAGGAGGTGTCCTTTTATCCCTTCCTTCTGGAGCTGGATTGGTGAACCTCCTGCTCCGGTTCGCCAATCCGCCGCCGGGCGTGGCGGGGGTTGGCTCCACCCTGCAGTGACGGCCCTTCCGGTTGGCGTTGGGACCGGCGCGTGAGGCTGCCCGCCTCGTGCCGGGCGTGGCAGTCGAGGAAGGAGCGAACCCTCCTAGTTTGCTGGCGGGGTGTTGGTCCGCGCGACAGTTACCCCCCCTCAGCTCCGGAGCCTACCGCGCTGGGAGGTGGGCCACAGCGTGTCTCCGTCGTGAGAGCCCATCCGCATTCCCATGCAGGGCCCCCGCCCGGTGCTGGACCTGGAAGGAGAAATCCTGCAGGGCGAAACCACCGCGTGACCCGGGGTGCGTGTCCTGGCCTTGGCCATCCATTGCAGGGGCGGCGTGGTCTGTGACCAGGACAAAGTCGGCCTGCCAGGTAATACCTCAACTCTTCAATGGCCCACTTGACGCCAAGGCTTCCCGCTCTACCGCTGCGTACCTCTTTTCCTCGGGGCCAGTTTCCGGCTGATGTAGAGGACCGGGTGCTCTTCTCCGTCGAGAAGGTTTGGGAGAGGACCGCGCCCAACCCTGTTTCAGATGCGTCGGTGTGTACCGTGAAGGGGAGCGAAAAATCCGGGTTCCGCAACACGGGGCACTGGTGAGGGCCGTTTCAGGGCCTGGAAGGCCCTCTCCGCCTCGGTTGACCACTTTACCCGGTCCGGCTGGCCCTTTTGGTGAGATCTGAAAGAGGGGCAGCTATCGCCGAAGTTAGGCCACGAATCTCCGATAGTACCCCGCCAACCCCAAGAAGGCGCGTACCTGTTTCCCCGATGAGGCGCGAGGGTAGTCCCTTACGGCTTCGATCTTCCTCGTCTGCGGCTTTAGCAACCCCCGCCAATCACGGTACCCCAGGTACTGTGCCTCGGTTAATCAGGTGGCATTTCTTGGGGTTGGCTGTCAGTCCAGCTTTCCGGAGCCCCCTCAGGACCTCCCCAGATGGAACAGGTGGTCCGACCAGGTGGAGGAGTGGACGACGACATCGTCCAAGTAGGCGGCGGCGGTTGCGGTGTGGTCGTAGGACGATGTCCATCAGCCGTTGGAAGGTGGCTGGTGCCCCGTGTAGGCCAAAGGAGGAACCCGGTACTGCCAGTGGCGGTGGAGGTACTAAAGGCCGTCTTGGGCCTAGCGTCGGGGCCGCTCAGGGGCAACAACTCTGCCAATACCCCTTGGTGAGGTCCAGGGTGGATTAAGCGGGCCCTCCCCAGTCGCTCCCACCAGGTCATCCACTCGGGGGAGGGGTAGCTATCGAAGTCCGATACCTGGTTCAGTCTCCGGAAGTCGTTACACAAGCGCGTAGCTTCCGTCGGGTTTCCGTACAACGACGATGGGACTGGACCAGGGGCTGGATGACTCCTCGACGATCCCATCCCTTAGCATTCGTCCACCTCCTCCTCGATGGCCTTCCGCCGCGGCCTCAGGGACCCGGTAGGGTCTCTGTCTAACTACCGCGGGGGGTGTCTTAATCGTGTGGTGAACCACCTGGGTCATCCCCGGGGAGGAGGAGAAAACGTCTGCGATTGGTGGTCCACCAACTCGTTGAGTTCCTGTCTCTTGCGGGGGTGGGGTCTTCCCCAAAGTCCGATCAAGGCACGCTTGTCAGGATCTGTGTCCCGACCGCGTCGCCTTGAAAACCCTCGGACTGGTTCCACACCCATCTCTTCAGCAGGTTGATGTGGTATAACTTCCCGTCCGTACCGCTTACCGGGTTGTTGCAGGCGGTAGTTGACGGCTCCCCGTCGGCTCAAGGACCGTATCGGGGCCTGCCACCGGGCCAGGAACTTGCAGGCGCTGCTAGGCACTAGAAGCAGGACCTGATCGCCTGGATGGAACTCTCGGGGCTGTGCGAGGCGGTTATACACCCGCTGCTGTTCTTCCCGCGTGGCCGCATATGTTCCCTGCACTATTGGTGCCACGCGGTCAATTCTGTCTTGCATCTCCTGCACGTACTCAATGATCGGCGGTACGGGGACCGGCTGTTCCTCCCAGGCTTCGCGACGTCCAGCAGTCCTCTTGGCGCCGCCCAAACAGGAGCTCAAACGGGGTGAAGCCTGTGGACGCCTGAGGGGCACTCCCGGACGGCCGAAGTGTACATGGGGGGAGGAGGGGTCCCAGTTCCTCCCCTCGTCGTCTACCACCCGCCGTAGCATCCGTTTGAGCGTCTGATTGAAGCGCTACGAGTCCGTCGGTCTGCGGGTGGTAGACAGACTTCCGCTAGATGTTTCACCTGCAACAACCGACACAGATCCGTCATTAATTCGGCGGAAGGGTATCCTTGGTCGGGTCAGGATGTCGCCGGGAATGCCCACCCGGCTGAAGTTGCTTCCCTGGAAATGTGGGGAAGTGAGCAGTAGCTTTAGCCGAAGTGGCTTTTAAGTGAGCGGGGAAGGGCTAAGCAACCGCCTCCGGGTACCGGGTGGCATAGTCCACAACAACGAGGATGTACTGCCGTGGCCGGCTTGGGAAGGGGCCTACCAGGTCCATACCAATCCGGCTGAATGGGACGCTTATGATGGGTAGCGGAATGAGGGGTGCTGGCGGGGGGCTTCCGGCGTGGTGGCGCTGGCACTGAGGGCATTGCTGGCAGAACCCCCCGACCTCGGCATCCATCCCGGCCATCTGAACCGGTCTCTCAGTTTCTCCAGCGTGTTGCGTGCCCCTAGGTGACCGCCGAGGGGGTGGGCATGGGCCAGATGCATTACCAGGTTGGTCCGTCTGGTACCCAACCAGGAGGTCCGTCGGTTCCTCTCTGCGACAGACTGCGTTGGTAGAGAGGCCCCCTTTCAAGCGAGGAAGTACGAGGTGGGGAGCCTCAGGTCGGGGGTTCTGGGTGACCCCTCTATCACGCCGTGCTTGTGCCCAACAGTGTTTCAGGCGGATGCGTCCTCCCTTCTGCTCCCGGCCGAACTTCCCTTCCCGGTTCACCTGTTGGAACACAGAGGACACTGGATTAGCGTCAATCGGGAGGACTCACCTGCCGGTTTCGGCGTCTCCGGCGTGGGTGAGGCGAAGAGCTGCCCGGCGTTGGGTCCCTCTGGGTCCGTCGCGACGGGCGTCTTTCCGCCGGACCGCCGGGCCGTTGAAGCCGGCCAGTCTCTCCCCAGGAGCAGTGGCACCGAAGAGGGTGGGGGATCACGCCCACATGGAGGGGCAAGGTCGGCTGTAACTCGGATCCGCACCTCGGTTGCGGGATCTCCCGGGTCTCCCCACATGGATGCAGGTAACGGGCGCTGCCCTCCGGGTTGTAGTGCCTTGGGGGAGGACTGTCGGTCGGGCGAAGGCGTCACTGTGCTCCGGTGTCCAGTAGGGCGGTGCGGGCGGGTCTTCCTTCTACCCACACCCTCTGGGTGGGCCCTCGGAGGCTGTTGGAGGTGGAGCCGCGCCCAGCTAGCCATGGTTTCTGGATCGGCCGACGGGGCTCTATCTCCGGTTCCGTGGGCATGGGCTCGTCAGCGGGGTCATCCGGCTTGGTGACCTCCGGCGGGTCCTCCATGGTCCAGGGGCCCGTTGACCGGTCAGGCCGGGGCCTGAGTTCCCGAGGGGTTGGGCAGAGGGCTGATGGTCCCCTGGCTAAACCCGGGTGGTCATAGTGCGCTCCAGTGCGACATGGCGCCTGGGGTGATTCTGGCGCCGTGCCCCTATGGCCTGTCGTTCTGGGCGGGGGGTGGCAGCCTCAGGAACCGTCCATCGCCACCTTCTCTACCACTTCCGTGGCTGTATAACTGGTCGGTCCCGAGCCACCGCTTAGTGAGTCGGATCAGAGCGTTTAGTTGCCCTCACGGGGCGGCCCGGCTGGTAGGCCCAGTTGTGGAACTCTACTGCCGCCTGGCGCGTGGTGCGCCACACCACGCCTGGACCCCCTCTTTCATTGTTCGGTGTCCGGGGGTCTTCGGTTCCGAGGCTGTAATAGGCGGTGCGTGCCTCCCCGTGAGTAACCCGCCAATGGCCCTGGGCCATCATCCCGATCCCACCCTCTCGACGGGCAATATTTCCGAAGGTTTTGAAATAAGCTCACGAGGTCCCCCGTGCGGGGAGAGGGGTGGTAATAGGTGATGCCAGCTTCGCATCTGGGGTCCGGGAGGGGTGTGGCAGCGGGGGTCAGGGTCTTAAGATCCACCACGTTTGGGTGGCCACCTGGAGGCTTTCCGGGGAGTTGCTGCGATACGGTCTGTTGCTGGATGCTGGCCTCCAGCAGGTGTTTTAAATTGCTCCATATGAGTTGTGTGTGGGGTTTTTTTTTTTTTTAAGGGGTGGGCCTGTGCTACTGCCCGCATCTTCCACCAGTGTAGCGGGATCAGCCCAGGGGCGAGGCGGTAGCACAAAAACACAACGGGAGGCAGGTTTGTTGCGAGAGTGAGGGAAAACCCAGGATTTATTTGTCCTTAAATCCGTGAGGTGGTGGTGAGTGTGTGTGTGTGTGTTTGGGGGCGTGTTTGCGTGTGGGGTGGAATGAGGGAACCCGGGCGGGGGGCGGGCTGGGTAGCGGCGTCCTCCGGGGCGTGTGGAATTCCCGGAAGAGCTGGGAAGGAGCGGTTTCCTGTGCTGCGGTTTCTCGGCCTCACCACTGTCCTCGTCTGTCGTCGTTCGCGTGGGTCCTCGTCGGTGACCCTGTGTGTGGAGAGAGGAGAGGAGCGAGAGAGAGAGAGAGAGAGAGAGCCCGCAACGGTTAGGTAAGCCCGTGTTTGCGCATTCAGTGGCAATTACCTCGGACATTAGCTGCCTACATAGCCGAGTTGATCCTCTTTGTTCGGTGGGCGGAAGGGTGTCCTTTTATCCCCTCCTTCTGGAGCTGGATTGGTGAACCTCCTGCTCCGGTTCGTCAATCGCCCGCGGGAGTGGGGGGTTGGCTCCACCCTGCAGTGACGGCCCTTCCGGTTGGCGTTGCGGACCGGTGAGGCTGCCCGCCTGCGTGCGGGCGGCAGCTCGGGGGAAGGCGAGTTAACCTCCTAGTTTGCCAACACCTAGGACCAACACCCGCCGCGACAATACACATTGTACACATTGATAACAGCAGTGCGTGGACGGTTTCTACTGGTCCAGGTGTCACAGATTTACCGAAACACACAGCACATTGTTATGATACAACATAAGTCCCATGTCATGTTGACACAGAAGTACATAATAATATAATCAAGGATACCAGTTGCTCAGCTTATTCAGAAAGGTAAGTAAATGATTACATTCATCATGTATACATATCAACCGGACTTACGGGGATAACGTTTACACTGTAAAGCTGCTATATCTGCCTTAGGGGATTTGGCATACGACCAAACGCTACTATATCGTCACTTACGGGATATAGATCAAGGATGGGCAAGATGGTTTTCGCATTCCGAACTATAAGAGGGTTAATATTCATAAAAAAAGCTCAGTCAGTTCTGTTTATTTTTGTCAAAGTTAAACAATATTTTACTTTTGAGTGTTTTCAGTATCCATTTTAAAAACTATCGGTTAGCGGGTATTGGTTATCGGTAAAAATGGTCTGGCACCTCTAATGTGATTTCTATTTTAATATACTTGTGGAATGTTGGGGTGTGTGTGCTATGAACTGATTATTGCCACTTTTGTGAAATAAGTACTAAACATCAATCGTTTATTTATGATCACTGTTATTTTCTTGGCCTTTTTCCTCACCCTACGTCTTTACTTGGCTGTTTTCCCATCCTTGTTCAGGAATGTCTTACTGAGCAAATTCAGATCTTAGAAGGAAAGATCTCCGTTCTGGAGGACGAAGCTCGAAAAAGCTCTTGCAGCAACCCCAAGAGAGAAAGGTGAAGTCCTGGGGCCAATCTTGGAGGTAGGTGTTCCGGTCCATGATAGAAACTTTTCTTCCAAATTTCATAGTAATTTGGAACAGCTGGTTTTGTTGGGGTTTTTTTTCCCTCTTCTCGTTGGAGTATTTACGGTATATATCATATAAATTGGTTTGGTTTTCATTCAAGGTAAAGCTTTGAACACAAACCAAGACTGGTTCTTATTTCTTTTCTTTTTCTTTTCCCTCAGCATCAGATAATACCAGGCTTGTTTCAATGTACTATTTTTATATTGAGTTTGGGAGATTTTTATTTTGACTACGTACTGATGACCCAGCATTAGTGTTTGTTTCTTTACATGTACATCCCAACACTAACATTATTAGCATTCTATCTGTAAGTCTTGTTTTTGTTTCCTTTTGTTTTTCCCATCCGCGCCCAAAGCGGCCTTTTTTTCTAATGGCTCATTTCCCTCAACAATTTTTCCCCCCTCCCACAGAGAGAAACAAAAACAAAAACACCCCCACCGGCCCTCTCCCCAAACCCCACAAGAAAAAACCATTTCCCTCCTTCTGAAAGAGAGAAAAATGGCCGCCGAAAAACTATTGGTAGAAGAGAGAAGCTCCTTTGAAAAGGAAACCCCTGCGCTTGGAGGGACATGTTTCGGATTAATCAGTCGATAAACAATATACAAGCCGAAAAGGAAGCTCAGGAGCAAGCCTCAAAGACCACACAGGAAACTCTTACCTCCCAGATAGCAGCTTTGGAAACCGATCTCGCTCGTCTTCAACAGCTGGAAGTCCAGTTGACGGTAGAGATTGCTGCATCCGCTGAACTTCGGCAGCAACGTGGGGCGTTGGTCGGCAAAGGTCGCCTCCTTGGAGGACATGGTTAATATTCTGCAATCCAAGTGCCAAAATATGGAGGCAGAAAATGTAACACGGTGCAGGAAGTTCTTGATGTCAGGGCTGACTTTCAAAATGCCCAAATTTCCCTTGTGGAATATGGGGGGGAAAAAAGCTGGCAGACCATCAAAAAGTGGTAGAGGAGAATGCCTCTCTCCGAGCCAGAATCTCTGCACTGGATGACACCATCGCGAATCTGCAGACCAAGATTGATGCTGAGAGAAAAAGAGGTGATGAGCTTCTTACAGCGAAAGAGCAGCAAAAAGCTTTGATGGAGGAAAAGTTTTAAAAACGGGAGCAAAAAGCTGGTGAGATGTTCACCGATCTAGAGACTCTGAGCCAAGAACTTTGCGAAATGAAGCATCAGAAACTTGATTCTGAATCGTGTGTAGAGAAGTTAATCCAAGGAATTGACCTTAAAGCAAGTCTAGCAGAGGAGCAAGATCGAGGTCAGTCATGACTGGCTCTAGTAAACAAGGCCAGAGTGGTGAGGGAAATGGAACTGCAGCAAATTATTACCGACAACCAAAGCAAAATATCAGAGTTACAGAGTAAGATTGCGGGAACTGTCGAGTCACTGAAACAAAGTGAATCTGAACTGTCAGCGCTGAAAGAAAAAATAACTTCTAAAGATGGAGAACTCCTCATAGTACAGCAGGAACTGTCCCACCTTCAAAATAAGGCAGACAATCTGCAAAGGGCAGGTAGAAGGGCTTTCATGACAGCTGACTCAGGAGGTGGTATCCAAACCGGGGAAGTTCAACACTTGAAGGTGGAGCTTGAACAGAAGGAAAGAGCGATCCATTCCCTTAAGGTCAGCCTTCAGTCTGCTTGCGACATCCACTGAAATGCGTGAAAACTTCTCTCACCTTCAGAATAAACTAGCAGAGGCCACTACACTAGCTACAGAAAGACAAACTGGGTTACATAGGCTTCAAGAGGAGGTCCAGCATCAAGAGAATCTCAGAGCAAAGTCTCAGGAAATGGCCTCTAAACGACCCCGAGAGGCAAGTACCGGACTTGGACACACCCAAGGTGAGGCCATCATTACATCCTCACGCGTTTCAGTAGATGCTTTTAAAATACAAATTTTTCAAGTGTATATAAAAAAATTTTTTCTCTTCAGACCGAAGAGGTTATCCCGCTGCTTTCCTTGACCTCCTAAAGGGAGGAACCTTCGCTCTACCAGCTCACAGAATATCGCACCCTCTCTGGTGTGTGTGCTTTTATTCATACAGCACCTTTGTGATCCTCAGGTTTGTGTCCACAGTTTCACACTAACTGTGTGTTCATGTTGTAGGCTGATCGGAGGCAGTTCATGGCATTTGTGATCAATAATACTCCTTTAAAAAATATTAATTGCACGTGGGGACAGCAGCCTGCTGCGGCGTAGCAGCAATCTGTTCCCTTAGTTTAGCAATCTGTTCCCTCAGTTTAGCGTGCGTGCACCGTGCTAAACTTGGGTTTATATCGGACATTCGCAGTACTTCTCTATTCTATTTCTACAAGAAATATACACACAAAAAGGACATATGTATTGTCTTAATAATGTGTATTGGTGGACATAGAACCAATAAAACTGAATATATTTGTACATTTTTCTTCGGTTAAGCCCGGAAGCGGGCTGAGCTTTATGGTAATGGACTCAGTAAGGGGCCGTCTAAAATGTGCAAAGGGATAGTTTGGATTTTTGTCAATTTAAGTGGTAAATACTCCGCCAGTAATATAGTTGATGTTGTAGTAATGCCGTAGAAATGCAGTTGATGCATAAGAATTACTTTGCTTAACATTCCCTGGTCAGAGTTCTGTTCGGGTTCCAAGTGAACTGAGGTTGGCATTGGTATGACATAACTTTAAACTAAAAAGTCTTAGCTGACTAAGACGTTCAGTAAAAACTGACTAAATCCCTACCATTTAAATAGCCACATTATTTTTGTCATGTCTTCAACAGGTGCAGACCTCCTAGTTGCCCAGCATATCCAGGTCCAATTCATGGAGCCGGAGAGTATGTTTACTAGAACACCCCAGGCCCACACATGCGGCTGTGTGTTGGAAGTCCCAAACAACTATACGTCATACCCAGAGTTGGCTGAAGAGTTCATTAATGTTCTTGATCCAAACATGTGGGTCATGGACATTATTTAGTGGTAAGTGACTGGTGTGAGTTTAAGTCAAAATGACAACAGAATTGTATGAATTTGATTGGGGAAACTCATCAGTTAATGGCCAGCCTGGTAGATAGAGGGGATATCAGGATAAAACATGGGCAGGTCATCTATATATATGCTGCATGTATGACAGAGTCCATGAAACATTAAAGATGGTATGATGCATACACAAGGGAGGTTGGATTGAAGTCTGTAATTTGCCAGGTTATAAGGATCGAGGTTGGCCTGTGTTCATATCCATGTCCTGTTTCTGTTGTAGGTGGTTTGATGCTTGGCTGCCTGGGGAATCTCTGAGGGACAGCATATTTATTTGTTTTTCCATGTTTTGTAAGTGTTCTAAATGTTAAAAGCAATAAACTAGTTATATTTAAGAGTGATGGTTCTCACTTTGTTCTTGTTCCATGTTTTTTGCAAAAAAAATAATTTGCTGTCTGTGCAGATGCTTTTCTATTTCAAGCTGGCCAGAAATAAAAGACCAGAGGAGTTCTTTCACAAACCAAATTTGCGAGATAACTTTGAAGACTTAACAATTGTTATTTTGGATTCGAATCTTCCTGATGTCCTTAACAGTTATTAACATTCATGTCTTCATCTGCCACTACATGGACAGTTTATAAAAAAGTCACTTCTCACCTGTTTGAAAGCACAAATGGTTTCAGCAGGTCTATGTAGCAGGCAAAGCAATGTGTACTAATGACAGTTTAATATCTATAGTTCCCTTTATAAACCTTTACACTGTCTATATTCTGTATTGCATGTCCTTCCTCTGGGGTGTTTAATAGTGTAGTCAGTTCCATTCGTAGGGAAAGGTAGAGGTCAATAGCAGTGTATGCATCCAAAGGCACGAGAGATGTTTTGTGCCGTGCATTATGTGCAGAGGGTGAATGCATCCACCACTGTGACATTGGTTGTGATGTAGTCACCTTCGCACCTGATGCATTCTTCCTGACACTTAGCACAAATAGTCCACTGTCATATTATTCTGGAATAGTATACATGACATCAGGCTGACCATGGGGAACACGTTCATTCGTTGATGGACGTATCAGGTGGCTGTTCCAGGCCTCCTTGGTTGAATGCAATTCATCCTGCATAGGTGACAAAAGTAAAATTTGTGAAATCAAAGTTACGGTTAAGTATTTGACAGATGCTTATATACAGTATCTAACATTTTGTAAATATTACATTATATCTTTTCACGTGGATGTTAGACCTTGTGCTCCTCCACCTTCTGTTTGAGAATGCCCCACAGATGCTCAATAGGGTTTAGGTCCGGAGACATGCTTGGCCAGTCCATCATCTTCACCCTCAGCTTCTTTCGAAGCGCAGTGGTCATCTTGGAGGTGTGTTTGGGGTCATTTTCATGCTGGAATACTACATACTGATCATGCTCTGCTTCAGTATGTCACAGTACATGTTGGCATTATAATGGTAGAAAATATTCAGCCTGATAAATAAATGAATGAATGAATAAATAAATAAATAAAATAATGGAGAATACTGGTAGCCAAACAAAATATTGACACTTTGAGCCCAATTTGGACATTCAGTTAGGGGTGTACTCACTTTTGTTGCCAGTGGTTTAGACATTAATGGCTGTGTGTTGCGTTATTTTGAGGGGACAGCAAATTTATATACATACAGTCATGGTCAAAATTATTGGCACCCCTGGAACTTTTCCCTTTTAAATCTGAGAGACCCGGAGCAGTTTTCAAAAGAAGAGTGGTCCACAATTCCAGTTAAGAGGTGTAGGAAGCGATTGGTTTCAGTTATTTTCTCCAAAGGGTCTGCAACCAAATATTAAGTTGAGGGTGCCAACAATTTTGTCTGACCTAATTTTTGAGTTTTGTGTAAAATGTCAAATTTGCCTTTTTTCTTCTGCTTTTTTTGTGCTGTTCCAATGCACTTAAAGGTAATAAACGTGTATACTCAAACATTTGTCATTGCAACACTTTTCTGAGAGAAATTATGCATTTTCTGGAAAAGTTCCAAGGGTGCCAATAATTTTGTCGATGACTGTATAAGTTCTGAAAATATAACCAATGGCTGCCTGAAGATGGAGAAATTTTCTGCAGCATGGTTAAGTAAGATAGCAGTATATTCTTCATCATCATCGTGTGAATATTCTTACGTTATATCATGTTAAAGTACACAAATTGATTTTTAATATGAAAATATTAATGTATTTCTATTGTGATTAGAAATTTCACTCATATCACTGCTTCATGTGTTCCCTACGTGGCCTCATCTATTTCACTCGAGAATATCCACAAATAGGGAAGAACATCCATCCATCCATCTTCTACCGCTTACTCCTTTTCAGGGTCACGGGGAACCTGGGGCCTCTTCCCCTGAAGCATCGGGCACAAGGTGGAGTACACCATGGACACGGTACCAGTCCATTGCAGAGGGAAGAACATTACAAAGATAAAGGTAATGTATACAATAATGATCATGAACGGGTTAAAAAAGGGGAAAGAGAATCAAAGTAAATATTGTGATATTTCTGGGGTAACTACCACAAACTTGGAACAGAATACCCCTTCTGGGAAACTGTCGTTCCCGCGATTGGACACACGAGGGCAGTCGAGCTCCATCCAGCACAACGCCGCCGGATACAGAAGGTGAGTTTGGGCTATTCTACAGAAACAGTTTATATAACCACATAACTAATTACGGCTCATCTATAAAAACAAAGATTATGTAATATTCATAACACTATAATTAAAATACTAAGTTAATAACTACACCTTTTCAATGTACGTAGAACTAGTAAGCAGTTTAAATAATTTACACACACTTATTATTGCATCCCTTCCTCTCTGTACCACGTTGTAATATTTAAAGCGCCAAAGAAAGAAAATGAGCTGTTTTTTGTGAGACGATGAAGTGGCTCTTAAAAGAGCCTTTGTGTCTATTAGACGGAGTTGTGGTTTAAGCGCGTTCTCCGCGAATACGGCGGGCCAGCTGAATATCCTTGGGCATGATGGTCACTCTCTTGGCGTGGATAGCGCACAGGTTGGTGTCCTCGAACAGACCGACCAGGTATGCCTCGCTCGCCTCCTGCAGGGCCATGACGGCCGAGCTCTGGAAACGCAAGTCGGTCTTGAAGTCCTGAGCGATTTCTCTCACCAGGCGCTGGAAGGGCAGCTTGCGGATGAGCAGCTCAGTAGACTTCTGATAACGGCGGATCTCCCTCAGAGCCACGGTGCCGGGCCTGTAACGGTGAGGCTTCTTCACGCCGCCGGTAGCCGGCGCGCTCTTGCGGGCAGCCTTAGTAGCGAGCTGCTTCCTTGGTGCTTTACCACCGGTGGACTTACGGGCGGTCTGCTTGGTTCTTGCCATAACGTCGAGCTCTGCACTTCACGGAGAGAAAAACAGAATAAACCGCGCTCACGAGGGCGGCCTTTTTAAGCCATAACGCCGCCCTGCGCTGATTGGGCGTCTCGAACGCGCTCGTCTGCTATTCGATAGAACGTATTACGTCACCCGTTGACTATTGGACCGTCTTCTCTGCCACCGTTCGAAACACAAGACGCCCGCCACTATTCTATTGGCGCTCTCTCTAACACAAATGCTTTGTTCATTAGGAACACACACAACGCCGTCACAAACCATTTCACTCCTCAGACGTCATTTAACCAGCACGCTACCTGCAATTGTTCTTATAGTCATGACTTAAATATGGAATCAAATCATGACTACAAAATTATCAAGTTCTTTTTATATTTTTTTATTTATAAATATGCTGCCTTATAAGTGCACACTTTCATCCCTCAGATTCCATTTAGCCAACACACTACCACTATCATTATTATTATTAAACATTACCACATAATTATTAATAAAGTAAAACGCTTCTGTTCTCATTTCAGACGTGCTGAGTTTGTAGTGTACACTTTCAGTAAAAACTGCACTTTTGGAGCAGAGATGGTGGCTCTTAAAAGAGCCTTTGAGTACTGACAAAGCAGCAGTGGACGAGTTTACTTGGTCTTGACGGCCTTCTCGGTCTTTTTGGGCAAAAGCACAGCCTGAATGTTCGGCAGCACACCACCCTGAGCGATGGTCACTCCGCCGAGCAGTTTGTTCAGCTCCTCGTCGTTACGTACGGCGAGCTGCAAGTGGCGGGGAATGATGCGGGTCTTCTTGTTGTCACGGGCGGCGTTACCGGCCAACTGAATTACTTTGTGCTGCTGGAACACTGTTTTGAATGACTTTGTGCTACTACAACAGTATTATACTGTTCTAAACTATCTCAAACTCCCGGCCCGCGGGCCACTTCAGTCTTCCCCCTCAGTCCGGCCCGCGACGGGATGTGAAGAAATAATATAATCTGTCCCGGCAAATCTAATGATCTTTTATAGCAGTTTCATGACAATTCAACCTTCATTTAGAAATAATAAAAAAAAAAAACACAATTCTGTTTTTTAAAAATGCATTTAGTTTGTTATGGCAAAGGTCAAAGTTGGCCAAAATGCAGGCAAGGTGCTGAAGAACAAAGATAAAGAACAAAAGCCTAAGGTGGATGATGAGCACAGACAGATGAGAAAGATTTCAAGAAATTTGTTTAAAAGAGGTTAATAGAAATGCTACCTGCCTGATATGCAATGAAAAAGTTGCAGTTTTGAAGGAATATAATATCAAGCGTCAATATTGGACTAAACACAGAGAGCAGTATGAGAAGTATGAGGGAGATGAGAGAGCAACACGAGCCACGCAGCTACAGAGAGGATTTATATCTCAGCAAGTATTTTTCATAAATTTGAAAAGGATGCTGATTCCGCAGGTGAGGTGAGTTAGGTGGTGAGTGAATTAATCTCCAAAGCCAGAAAGCCATTCACTGAAGGCCCGTTTCTGAAGGACTGCATGATGAAAGTTTTTCCAGAAAAAAGAGCTTGTTCAACAATATAGCGCTATCGCTAACACAGTGGCGGAGTGGATCAGTGAGTTTTCAAGTGACATTTATGATCAGTAACGTGATAAAGTTAAAGCTTTCACTGCATACTCTGTAGTGCTTGATGAAAGCTCAAATAAAACTGACAACGCTCACCTCGCAATTTTCATAAAGGGGATTAATGAGAAGTTCGAGTGACAGAGGGCTTCGCAGTTTGTGTCCAACGCAGCGGCCACACCACATCCGAAGATACTGTTCAGGAGCTGTGTGGCCGCGTTTGAGCGTGGCCGTTTACCATGGAGCCGGCTGGTAGGCCTTACAACATGTCTGATGTCCGAAATGTATTAATTATATCAGATCCAGGGGTTTGTAGCACCATCAGTTCAGGGCCTCTTTGCAAGAAATTGAGTCAGCATATGGTGATGTACTTTACTTTACTGAGGTGCGCTGACTAAGCAGAGGAAATGTCCTGAAGAGATTCTTTGAGTTAAGAACAGAGGTGAAGAGATTCATGGAAGATGGCAGAATGGATATTCATGAATTTGATGATCCAAAATGGGTGATGGATCTTGCCTTCCTAGTGGACATAACACATAGGCTAAACATCCTTAACCTGAAGCTCAGGGCCCTGATCAGCTCATCACACCAGCTTATGAAAGCGTTAAAGCTTTCGTCATAAAACCGAGATTGTGGAAATGCAACAAACCGTAGCCATTTCCCATCATGCAGATCTCTTGTGGAGGAGGACACATCATTCAGTGGTGATAAATATACATCTGTTATTGATAACCTACTGCAGGAATATGTGGCGCTTTGCTGCTTTCAAGGCACACTGACACTTTCCAGCTGTTTGCAGACCCCTTCTCAGTTGATGTGGAGAATGTCCCAGTGTATTGCAAATGGAACTTAGTGACTTGCAGTGTAACAGTGAAGTAAAAATGTAATTTCCCAGAACTGTTAAAAACGTCCAGTCGGTTATTGTGCCTTTTTGTAAGCACATGTGTGAAAAACTTTTCTCAACAATGAACTTTAATAAATGCAAGTACAGGTCCAGGATTACTGGACCCATCTTGAAGCTGTACGTGGGTTTCTACTACAACCTCCATCAGTGTAAATATATCTCAATTGTGTGAGAAGAAAGCTGTCAAAAAATACGTGTCTGTGTGTGTGAACAATTACATTTATGTTGAAATTGGTACCAAGTTATTTATTGTTATGGTCATGTTTACTACTAAATTTGTTTAATAAAATATATTGGTAATGGTAATAAAAAAAAAAGTACATTTTAAGAATATTGCACTTTCTTGGAGTACTTTAATGCTCTTGCGGCCCACCTATGAGACGACAGTAACAAAAGTGGCCCCAAGGAAATTTGAGTTTGAGACCCCTGATTTAGAATGATTGTGCTTCTAGAACCTTAGCACAAATGATTACGTGCTACTA
Source organism: Ameiurus melas (assembly GCA_012411365.1). Lineage (NCBI taxonomy): Eukaryota > Metazoa > Chordata > Actinopteri > Siluriformes > Ictaluridae > Ameiurus > Ameiurus melas. The sequence continues at coordinate 38,837 of JAAGNN010000066.1, forward strand.
GAATACCATTTTCAGTTACTTCCTGTTGCTACAATCTTAATATGAATAACTTTGTTGTGCTAAAGCCCCATTTTGCATTGCTCAGATTATACAACCCCCCGAAACCGTGCTACAACCCTGTTCAGGTTTACTTATCTCTGTATTTAGCAGACTGTTATAATTACCCCAAAGCCTGAACATTCGCGGGAGAGCAGCGCTTCAGAAGTCCCCCACAACACACACACACACACACACACAGAGCGCGAGAGAGAAGGCGAAAGAGAGGAGATTGCTCTTTGTATGAGAAGTGAGTGGCTCTTAAAAGAGCCGTTGGGTTGACGAAGACGGCGGTAACGCGCTTTACTTGGAGCTGGTGTACTTGGTGACTGCCTTTGTGCCCTCGGACACGGCGTGCTTGGCCAGCTCGCCGGGAAGCAACAGGCGCACGGCGGTCTGGATCTCCCTGGAGGTGATGGTGGAGCGCTTGTTGTAGTGAGCCAGACGAGAAGACTCACCGGCGATGCGCTCAAAAATATCATTGACGAAGGAGTTCATGATGCCCATGGCCTTGGATGAGATGCCGGTATCAGGGTGCACCTGCTTCAGGACCTTGTACACGTAGATGGCGTAGCTCTCCTTCCTGGTCTTTCTGCGCTTCTTGCCTCCTTTACCGGCCGTCTTGGTCACGGCTTTCTTTGATCCCTTCTTGGGCGCGGTCTTGGCTGGATCAGGCATGATGCTGGCTCTCGAGTAAACGAAGAATGACTAGCGCTCCTCGCGCCCGCTCTATTTACAGACCCACATGCTAATGAGGCCCAGACAAGACACCTTTTTTTGATTGGACAAAATTCGATACCTCCTCCTGCATGGCGCCTCCTATTGCTCCTTCCTCCCTCCCTCCACCAGCCTTTGTTTCCCTTCCCGCCCTTTCAGGACAACGTGCACTATAAAAAAAACAATTGTTTTTGTGTGTGTGAGTGTATGTGTGTATGTATGTATATATAATAAAATGTGTGTGTAGGAGGGCGAGATTATTATTATTATATTATTATTTATTTACACATAAGTAATTAAGTAAGTTTCTACTAAAAACGCTTTCTAACTCGTTTTAAATAAACACGGTATGAAAATAATTAATGCTGTGCGCATATATATATATAAAAATGTTACAAAAATCATAGATTGTCTTTGTGTATACAGATAGAAATTACTTACCAGTCATGCTATTTTTATACAGCATTTGATACATTAGTCTGACAGAAGAAAAATATTTTTGTCTTAATATTTAATACTGCGCATATATATATGCACACAATTTGTTACAAAAAATATAGATTGCCTCTTTGTGTATACAGATAGAAATTATTTACGTTAAGCCATTTGTATACAGCGTTTGATACTTTAGTTTGACAAAAGAAAAAGGTTTTAGTCTTATTACACACACACACACACGGAACAGCTCTTTTTCTAGACATGTGGGTGGCTCTTAAAAGAGCCGTTGTGTTCGCGTCGTTCGGTGTTGGAGCGTTTATCCGCCGAAGCCGTACAGGGTGCGTCCCTGGCGTTTCAGAGCGTACACCACATCCATGGCGGTCACGGTCTTTCTCTTGGCATGCTCGGTGTAGGTGCGCGGTCGCGGATCACGTTCTCCAGGAACACCTTCAGCACACCGCGAGTCTCTTCATAGATCAGACCAGAAATACGCTTTACACCGCCCACGGCGAGCCAGACGGCGAATAGCCGGCTTGGTGATCCCCTGGATATTATCGCGAAGCACTGCGTGCCGCGGCACGCCTCCTTTGCCGAGTCCTTTACCACCCTTGCTTTTTTTTTTTTTTTTATTTTTTTTATTGGAAAAAGGTTTCACATAGTTACATAATTTTCAACAAAACACAGTACAAAATCAAACACTCATTGGTTCATGAAAAGTCCATCTACAAAATAATAGAGTCCCACACACTTTGGTCTTTGAACAAGAGTTTGCTAGATTTTTTCCTTTTCAGTTCTGTTTGAATATTTTTAAAGACCACATCACTTGATACAAATTGTTTGTCAATAGTCATTCTACATCGTGTTTTCCACAGCTTGGATTTAGTCAAACACATGATATACCATAAGAAGTCATACTTACTTTTGGACAATTTCTCTTTGAAAATACCATAAAAAACTGAAACCATATTAATTTCTATCTTTAAACCCATCGTTTTCATTTTGTCCCACACCTCTTTTGGGCGGTAACATTCTAATAGGAAATGTTAAGTGTTTCTTCTTCATCACATTTAGGCATCGGGCATTTACTTGTTTTTGTGAAGCAGCTCCATTTTACAACCGCTCTTACTGCGAGCCTTCTTACAGCGACTAACCAAGTTATATCCCTCATATGTTCAGACAGAATTTTATTCTGTAAATTTTGGAGACATTCTTTATTTTGGTCTCCCTCCAAATTTCTATAAGTCACGGGGTTACTATAAACTCGATCGACAATTAAAAGATATATTTCTTTGCTCGAGTCTTCCACCCAATTGATGTTTAGGTCTTTAAATTTGGTAGTAAAGTCGGAAAACATCAGCTTATAATATGGGATACCTTTTCGCGATGGTCCTTTTTTAGATTTCCAGTTGGAGATGTTCCCTATCCACTCGGTTTGCCTGGCAATACCACTCGCGATGATTTTGCACACTGCTATTTTAGTCTTTAGGGATATGTCGACAGCCCCAAGGCCTCCCAGTTCTCTTCTCTTAAAAAGCAGCTCGCGTTTTGTAACTTCACGAGTTGTGTCCCATATAAAGTTACAGCATATTTTGTGAAGTCTTTTTACCCATCCATCTGTTGGAGGTAAGATACATGATAAAAACAGTATTTTTGATAATAGGAAAGTTTTTATAATATTTATTCTCGTTTTATAACTTAGATTACACGATTTCCATTTTTCAATTTCATCTTGTATTATTTCTTCTTTTTTTGACCAGTTATGGTCGACACAACCATTATTATCTATATATATACCTAAAATCTTTAATTGCTGAACTTCTGGGACATCTATGGTAAATTTGTTTTTTTCATTTCCAATCCAGACACATTCCGTTTTAGCTTTATTTAAGGAGGCTCCGGAGACTTGCTCGTACTCGTTAAAATATTCAAAGATAATGTCTAGTTCTTGTTTAGTTTTCACAAATAAAGTTATATCATCAGCATAAGCAGAGATCACGACTCTGCTCTTTCCTAGTTTAAGCCCTTTAAGTCTATGGTCATTTTGGATTTTTTGGACGAGTGGGTTTATAGATAGAATATATAGGGCCGCGCTCAGAGGGCACCCTTGCTTTACACCACGCAGAATTTCAAATGGTTCAGTTAAGGAACCGTTAACATTTACTTCCACTGTTGACTTAACATAAAGACATTTAATCATATTAATAAAATTTTCAGGAAATTGATATAGTTTTAAAATCTCCCACAAATAATCTCTTGAAATGTAGTCAAATGCTTTTCTTTGGTCCAAAGCCACAATGTAAAAGCTGTCACCATTTTTATCAAAGACTAGTTCTCTTAAAGTGTTCAAATTATCCCACATAAATCTTCCCTTAATTGCACATGTTTGTTGTTTAGCTATTATTACATCCAAATGGTCACTCATCCTGTTCATAATGATCTTTGCAAATATTTTATAGTCAACATTCATTAGGGTGAGATGTCTCCAGTTATTGATATCACACGTTTCACCTTTTTTATACAACAAAGATAAAACGCCTTCATAGAATGAGTCATGCATGTAACCTCTAGCGATCCCATTATTAAAGACTTGTGTTAATAATTTAGCCAAATCTATGGCGCATGCATGATAAAAATCAGACGGGAGACCATCTTTCCCTGGGGACTTTTTAAATTCAATTGTTTAATGGCATCCACAACCTCAGCTTCTTTGATTTCCTCACCTAAGCTCATAGAAGGCGGGTCGACACTGTTTTTAACGTTCAAGAAAGTTTTTAAAAGATTATCATCTATTTCAATTGAGTTATACATGTTTGAACAAAGGATCCGAACAGTATCTCTGACATCTTTAGGATCTTCCACTATAGTTCCATTGTCTGATTTAATGGCTTCGATATATTGACTTTCTTTCCTTTTGTTAAATAATGTGATTGCCTTTGCTTGATTTAAAAGCTCGTCGGAAATTATTCCTGCTCGGACTTGAATGTTCAATAAAAACTCATTATTAAAAGTTTCAATCTCTTTTTTCAAATCATTTAAATTGTTTTCTTCACTTTCATCTTTTATATTTTTCAGTTTTAGGTTTATATATTGTGTCATAATTGTATTGTACTTCTCATTTTTTTCTTTGTTAAAACATAGACATTTGTATTTAAGAAATTTTTTAATCTGAATCTTAAACACTTCCCACAAATCACAATAATTGGTAGTGAAGACATCTAAAGTTTTAATCCTATTAATTTCTTCTTTTAATTCTATAATCAATAAAGGATTTTTCAAAATTTGTGTGTTTAATTTCCAGTAGTTTCTTCTTTCTTCATTTTTAAATCTAATGCCACATATAACCGTCAAGTGATCAGACTCAACCAAGAGTTTCGTTGTGTAAGATTTTGCCTCAAAATTATTATTAATATATATCCTGTCAATTCTAGTTTTACATGTTTTTGCGAACCTTGTAAAGTTCGATTTTTTTGTGGATATAATGTTCTAAATATATCGGTAAAGTGCTGATCATTCATTATAGCTTTAAGGACTCCACCTTCTCTCCTAATTTTACATATCTTGGAAGAAATTTTATCATTGTCATCTGTTATTGTATTAAAGTCACCGCATACGATGGTATAGAAGCCGGCCTTAAGGAGCATTTTAAGTTTTTTAAAAGCCGAATTTTTCCAACAGTATCTTGTGCTGTGTATACATTTATTACTCTAATTTTTTTTGCACAATAAAATATGTCTATAAACATTAATCGGCCTGGTATTATTTCACGGCTCTTAATTATTTTAAATTTATTGCTATAAAATAAGGTTGCAATACCATCAGCTTTACTTTCACCTATTGAAAAGATTGAAGGACCTTTGATCCATAGACTTTGAGCGTCCTGTACGTCTGCAAAACTACTTAATCTAGTCTCTTGTATACATAAAATATCAACATGTTCTCGACTTAATATATTTAACTTTTTCACTTGATTAATTTTTGCCTGAATCCCTCTAACATTACATGTTGCAACAGTTAAATTTGAAAAAACCATACAAATTTAGCGATAGACCTTTTCCGATAGATATAATTGTATGTCCATTAGTCCATATTTTCTCAACATTGTGTGAAAAAAAAAGAAAAAGAAAAACAAAAAGGGGAAAGAAAGGTAGGCAATATTCATCATTCTTTAACCTTTTTTGCATTATCAATATCTCCAGGAGAATTCCTCTTTCGTCTTTGGCGTTTGGATGTACAGACTAAAGTGTTTTTACCTTCCGTCAGCATAGGAGTGTCCGCAGGGTCACCTGTGTTGTCGGCGATTGTCTGTGTTGCTCCATTTTCACCGGCTGGATGCGATGGCTCCTCTCGAGCCTGTAGACTTCCTGTAAGTGTAGAAATGCTATGAGTCACTCCAGTCTCTCCATCTGAGCTTGTAGGCTCTTCTGGGGTTTGTAGACCTCCTTCAGGGGTTGAGTCGATCCGAGTCTCGCCAGCATCTACAGCTGACAGCACCGGAAACTCCGATGCTTGCCGTTTCTCCACAGACGGAAAACTGGGCGGAGATACTCCGCTGCTTCCAGCAGGTACTTCCGGCGTTTTCCGTCTCCCTTCCGGAATCAGAGATTCGGCACTGCTCTCAGAGTCCTCGCTGTCGCTGGTATCGGTGCTGCTTGAATCGCTCTCAGATGTCGAGTCGTCCTCACTTGTTTGTGGTTTATTTTCTTCCCGGTTATTTTCATCTTTATCCTTTGTTTTGGTCTCCGTGTTCTGTGCACTTTGTGTTGTCTGGTCAATGTCTTTTTGGTTTTTCGGCATTCTTAATCTATAGCTGTAAGAACTTGGACACTGGAAATATATATGCCCTGTTTCCTTACATAAATTACATACTTGAGTGTTTGTACAACTCTTTCCCTTGTGGCCAAAGCTTCCACATTTCCAGCACTTTGTTTTCTCACAGTCCTTTGCCTGATGGTCAGAATCATTACATATGAAACATCTCTTTGTTTGGCCGGGATATGTAATTGTTCCATTGTATGGACCCATGGAAATGGAGTTTGGAATCTGGAATATACTTCCGTCGTGGTTTTTCTTAAGTTTTATCTTGTATCTCCTGACTCCATACCATATCCCGAACTGGTCCAGCGGCTTGTCGACGGGGTTCAATATCTCACCAAACCTTAAGAGGTATTGTTCTACGTCCGAGTCAGCAATTCTCCCAGTCCAAAACTTAACTACGATACTCTTTACGTCTTGTGGAGATGATGTAGTCATCTCCCAGTGTTTCCAGAATTCACTTCCTGGATTATTGTTGAAAATTTGAGAAAATGTTTGAAGTGCCTGTTCTTTGGTAAAACATATCTCATACTCTTTTCTATTAGGCATTGCAATAAAAGAGTAGACATCTGTAGTCGTTATCCATTGACTACTTAAAAGGTTTATACCAACTTCAGACCTGTCCGGGGCTTCTCCTTCTCCGTTGTAGCGGAGTCTGACCCAATGCCTCCCCGCCGACGGCGAGGAGGCCTCCCGGGGTGACATACCGGACCCCGGGTGGCGATAATTATCACCTCGTTAAAAGTGTTTCTGTTGTTGGTGTTAAAGTCTTTAGTTTAAAGTTAGTAGCAAAAGGACCACTTGCTAAGGAGAGTATTAAATACCACCCTTGCCTCTTCCAGACATAATGCTACTCTCGAAGTCAAGCCGCTCAATAAAAATCTTCGCGCTGCGCCCACCTATATATATCTCCACACTCGACAGGACCTAGTTGAGAACAGGCGTGGAGGCGGGCCTAACGCCAACGGTCACACAGTAGGTCTTTTATTCGAAAACAAACTCTAGGCACGGCACGGCTCTCTCTCTCTCTCTCTATAAAAATTATTAGTATTATCAGTACTAATGTTTTGGTTCCATTAGTAGCAGTAGTTGAAGTACAATACAATAGTAAGGAACTTTGGGTAAAGCATACATATTAAAGCATACAGCCAAAACCCTCATCAGTGTAAGGAGGTTAGAAAAAGCCGTCTGTGTTTGTACAACACTGACATTACTGTTTCAAACACAAGACGTTCCTTTTGAGCACGTCCTTGGACTCAAGGCCCGTATATACTACAGTCCTACGTCCACTGCATCTACAGTTCGCTCATAGCAGCACAATCCTTTATTAGTAGGCCCAGCATTCAGCGGATCAGCACCAATGTCTGTGTTCACTTTGAAGCAGCCCACATTCTACCACACAAGTACTTCACTAACTTACAAGCACTACAGAAAGGAATGGAGACCAGGAAGGAGAGCTACGCCATCCGTCTACGGTCCTGAAGCAGGTGCACCCTGACACCGGCATCTCATCCAAGGCCATGGGCATCATGAACTCCTTCGTCAATGATATTTTTGGCGCGATCGCCGTGAGTCTTCTCGTCTGGCTCACTACAACAAGCGCTCCACCATCACCTCAAGGGAAATCCAGACCCGTGATAAGCGCCTGTTGCTTCCCGCGAGCTGGCCAAGCCTTGCCGGTGTCCGAGCACACAGGCCGTCACCAAGTACACCAGCTCCAGAGTAAAGCGTTTTACGCCGTCTTCGTCAACCCAACGGCTCTTTTTAAGAGCCACTCACTTCTTCATATCACAAAGAGCAATCTCCTCTCTTTGCCTTCTCTCTCGCTCTGTGTGTGTGTGTGTGTGTGTGTGTGTGTTGTGGGGGACTTCTGAAGCGCTGCTCTCCTTCGAATGTTCAGGCTTTGGGGTAATTATAACAGTCTGCTAAATACAGAGATGAGTAAACCTGAACAGGGTTGCACTTGCCCGGTTTGTTGGGTTGTATAATCTGGACCCGCATAAGCTGGGGCTTTAGCACAACAAAGTTATTCGTATTAAGATTGTAGCAACAGGATGTAACTGAAAATGTTATTCTAGTATGCAGTAGTTATGAAAATGTTTAGTACAGTAGCCATTTGTGCTAAGGTTCTAGAAGCACAAACATTCTAAATCAGGGGTGTCAAAGTCAAATTGCCGTTGGGGCCACTTTTGTTACTGTCGTCTATAGGTGGGCCGCAAGAGCATTAAGACGTTTGTAAGACATTCTCCACATCAACTGAGAAGGGGTCTGCAAACAGCTGGAAAGTGTCAGTGTGCCTTGAAAGCAGCAAAGCGCTCATCAAATTCCTGCAGTAGTTTGTCAATAACAGATGTATATTTATCACCCACTGAATGATGTGCCCTCCTCCACAAAAGATCTGCAAGATGGGATTTTTTTGCAGAAATCTCCAGTTTTATGACCAAGCTTTCCGCGTTTTCATAAGCTGCTGTGATGAGCTGATCAGGGCCCTGGAGCTTCAGGTTAAGGATGTTTAGCTCATGTGTTATGTCCACTAGGAAGGCAATTTTGGATCATCAAATTCATGAACATCCATTCTGCCATCTTCCATGAATCTCTTCACCTCTGTTCTTAACTCAAAGAATCTCTTCAGGACATTTCCCCTGCTGAGTCAGCGCACCTCATTGAAGTACATCAACACATGCTGACTCAATTTCTTTCAAAAGACCCTGAACTGGAGTGCTACAAACCCCTGGATCTGATCTAATTAATACATTTCAGGACATCAGACATGTTGTAATGCCTACCAGCCGGCTCCATGTAGTAAACGAGCACGCTCAAACGCTCACACAGCTCCTGAAAAGTATCTTCGGATGTGGTGCGGCCCGTGCATTGGACACAAACTTAGAAGCTCTTCAGTCACCCGAACTTCTCATTAATATCCCTTATGAAAATTACGATCTGAGCATTGTCAGTTTTATCTGTGCTTTCATCAAGCTATACAGAGTATGCAGTGAAAGTTTAACTTCATCACGTAACTGATCATAAATGTCACTTGATAACTCGCTGATCCGGCTGCACCACTGTGTTAGCAATAGCGCTATATTGTTGAACAAGCCCCTTTTTTTCTGGAAAAACTTTCATCATGCAGTTCTTCAGAAACGGGCCTTCAGTGAATGGCTTTCTGGCTTTGGAGATTAATTCACTCACCACATAACCCATCACACCTGTGGAATCAAGCATCCTTTTCAGCTTTATGAAAAATACTTTGCTGAGATATAAATCCTCTCTGTAGCTCGCTGGCTCGTGTTGCTCTCTCATCTCCCTCATACTTCTCATACTGCTCTCCGTGTTTAGTCCAATAATGACGCTTGATATTATATTCCTTCAAAACTGCAACTTTTTCATTGCATATCAGGCAGGTAGCATTTCTATTAACCTCTTTTAAACATCTTTCTTGAAACAGTCTGTGCTCATCATCCATTTTTGTTCTTCATCTTTGTTCTTCAGCACCTTGCCTGCATTTTGGCCCAACTTTGACCTTTGCCATAACAAACTAAATGCTTTTTAAAAAACGAATTGTGTTTTTTATTTTAATTATTTCTAAATGGAAGGTTGAATTGTCATGAAACTGCTATAAAATATAATTAGATTTGCCGGGTCAGATTATATTATTTTTCATCCCATTGCGGGCCGGACTGAAGTGACACGCGGGCGGGGGGTTGAGATAGTATAGAACAGTATAATACTGTTGAAGTAGCACAAAATAATTCAAAACAGTGTTCCAGCAGCACAAAGTCATTCGAAAGCAGCATGGAATACAACACACACAAGGCTATAGCAGAGCTAGGATAAAGGGCATTAGGGTGACAGCAGAGTTGGGGTTAAATGGCGTTAGGGTTAAAGCAGAGCTCGGGGTGGAAGTAAGAAGGGTGGCGCCTAGGCCTGTGCTCGTTAGGTTCAGGGAGAAATCGGACCGAGCTAACGAGGAGGAGGCGGGCGTGCAGGCTGGCTGGCGCTTACGGAGCGCGTCCGTTTGGCCCGGGATTACAAGAGCGGAGCACGAGGAGCGCCAGCCTGAGTGGCAAAGACCGGACGATGGCAAAGAGGGAGTCGCGCTGCGGGAGTCACGCGCGCTGTGCTTTCTACGGCCCCCAACGCGCTCTGCTTCAAATACTACACACACCACTCAGCTGCAAAGACACCAGACTCGTTCACAAGGCTCGCCTTCAACTCGGCCCAGAACGCATACGACGGCCGTGCCTGCTTTTCGCCCGTTTTTACACACCACATCGCACCAAATGCGCAGCCCGCCGGCTTGAGCACAACGCGCGCCGCGCCTTTTCATGTCCGCTGCGCGAGACTGTTGCTCTCTAGCCGGCCAGGCCGGGCCCCGGGAGAAACGAGAAAGCCCGTCCTCGCTCAGCGTGTGCTTCAACGTTTTGAATCTCGTCTCGCGAGTCGGATTTTCGCCGAGAAATGCCATGAGAAAACACAGCTGAGCGCGCGCCTCAGTAGTGCATTCATTCAGCGGCGCCCGAGTTGAGTCTACACCGCTCTCATATCTGTTTTTAAGACCAGCCCCCTGGCCGTGGGGAGGGAGGTTCCTGTATTACTCACTAACGTACAGCGTACGACTCGTGTATTCTACGTAGTTCCAGGAGAGATGGCAGAAGTCGCACCCGCTCCCGCCGCCGCGCCGGCCAAAGCGCCCAAAAAGAAAGCGGCTTCGAAAGCAAAAAAAGCCGGCCCTAGCGTCGGCGAGCTGATTGTCAAAGCCGTTTCCTCGTCTAAGGAGAGGAGCGGTGTGTCTCTCGCTGCTCTGAAGAAAGCGCTGGCTGCCGGCGGATACGATGTGGACAAGAACAACTCCCGCGTCAAGCTCGCCGTTAAGGGTCTCGTGACTAAAGGCACTCTGGTGCAGACCAAAGGGACCGGCGCGTCTGGCTCTTTCAAGCTGGCCAAGAAGCAGACCGAAGCCAAGAAGCCCGTGAAGAAAGCCGCGCCCAAAGCCAAAAAGCCCGCCGCGGCTAAGAAGCCCAAGAAGGTAGCAGCCAAGAAACCCGCCGCCGCGGCCAAGAAGTCTCCTAAGAAGGCGAAGAAGCCCGCCGCCGCCGCAAAGAAAGCCACCAAGAGCCCGAAAGAAGTGCAAAAAGCCCGCGACCCCTAAAAAAGGCAGCCAAGAGCCCCAAGAAAGCGAAAAGCTGTCAAGCCCAAGACCACAAAAGCCTAAAAGCGGCAAAGGCGAAGAAGGCAGCACCCAAAAGAAGTAAAGACGCTTGTTTCTTTCATGCTTTTTGTTCCTAAAACGGCTCTTTAAGAGCCACCCACTTATTTCCTTTAAAGAGCAACAGTTCATTTCAATCCAGCTTTATGGAATCAATGCAATCCACGTTAGAAACATACAATAGTATGGATACACATATCTGCTACATATCATGTACACATAGCTACACGCAGCTACTCAGTATTTCACTAAACATTCCCAATTCTCTCCTGCCGTCAAATGATCCTCTACTGGATGATGTGGATTTTATACAGTACAATAGAATCCTGATCGTGTTTCCTAAACGTCATTCCTGATCTCCAAAGCGATCACAGAATATGTAGGATAACATATTGATACATAATAAATCAGTGTTAATGATGAGAATTAATAAATTCAGTATATAGTTGTTACTGTGTGCTTTTGTATGATTATACCCTTCTGTCTGTTTTCATTCGCGCGCGCGCCTTTCTCTCACACTCACATACACACACACACGCACAAACAGGGTGGGAGGGGTGACGCTGGAATTCGACGGCCTGTTTGTGATTGGCTAATGTGCCACTGCGTTCTTAGCGAATAAAGAGAGTGGCCGTTTTGTCTATATCACGGAGAGCTCGCGGGGCGTAACGTTTATTTCAGAGTTGTTGTTAGAACAGATCTGAGCATAAAGATGAGTGGCAGAGGAAAACCGGCGGAAAAGCTAGGGCTAAGGCCAAGACTCGTTCATCCAGGGCTGGACTTCCAGTTCCCCGTGGGCCCGTGTGCACAGGCTTCTGCGTAAAGGCAACTATGCCGAGCGCGTCGGTGCCGGCGCTCCGGGTCTACCTGGCCGCAGTGTTGGAGTATCTGACCGCTGAGATCTTGGAGTTGGCCGGTAACGCCGCCCGTGACAACAAGAAGACCCGCATCATTCCCCGCCACTTGCAGCTCGCCGTGCGTAACGACGAGAGGAGCTGAACAAACTGCTCGGCGGAGTGACCATCGCTCAGGGTGGTGTGCTGCCGAACATTCAGGCTGTGCTTTTGCCAAAAAGACCGAGAAGGCCGTCAAGACCAAGTAAACTCGTCCACTGCTGCTTTGTCAGTACCCAAAGGCTCTTTTAGAGCCACCATCTCTGCTCAAAAAGTGCAGTTTTTACTGAAAGTGTACGCTACAAACTCAGCACGTCTGAAATGAGAACACAAGCGTTTTACTTTACTACTAGTTATGTGTTAATATTTAATAATAATTATTGTTATTATTAATAGTGATGGTTAGCGTTTT
>JAAGNN010000067.1:0-50520 GCA_012411365.1 Ameiurus melas
GAGCTCCATCCAGAGGCAGAAAGGATCTGGATCTCCAGTATCTCCATAAATTTGTGTGGGGCTCTGCAAAGGGAGACTGAGAAAAAAGATTATTATGACTGAAGTAGTAAGATAGAATCTAGTCAGGGTAGGCTTGAGTAAACAAATACGTTTTAAGCCTAGACTTAAACACTGAGAACACTAATAGGAAGACTGTTCCATAACTGTGGAACTCTGTAAGTGAAGGCTCTTCCCCCTGCTGTAACCTTCACTATTTGAGGTATCGTCAAATAGCCTGCATCTTTTGATCTAAGTAGGCTTTATAGGTTAATAAAAGTATTTTAAAGTTAATGCGAGATTTTACTGGGAGCCAATGCAGTTAAATATTGGTAATATTGGTGTGATATGGTCGTATCTTCTAGTTGTAGTTAGGACTCTAGCAGCTGCATTCTGGACTAACTGGAGCTTATTTACATTCCTACTGGAACATCCAGAGAGTAAGGCATTACAGTAATCTAATCTAGAGGTGACGAATGCATGAACCAGTATTTCCGCATCATGTAGTGACAATATGTTTATTATCTTAGAAATATTTCTGAGATGAAAAAAGGCTATCCTAGTAATATTATCTACATGAGCATCAAATGATAGACTGGAGTCAATAATCACTCCAAGGTCTTTAACTGCTGTACATGATGAAACAGAAAGACCATCCAGAGTTATTGTGTAATCAGAAAGTTTATTTCTAGCTACACGTGGGCCTAATAAAATTATTTATCAGAATTAAGTAAAAGGAAGTTGGTTAACATCTAACGTCTAATGTCCTTTACACAATCCTCAACTTTACTAAGCTTCTGTCTGTCTGTCTGTATGTGTTATAAATGTGCCAACGCCATTTATACCTACCTGGACAGGCTATTATTTCGGGGGCTTGGTAGCGTGTCGGTCATAATTTGTATGCATTACATTGATTGTGTGTGGGTGTGAAGATGGAAAAAAAAATACCAACATTACATTCAAACCCATATGAGCTTGTTGAATATCCCATTATATATTTAATCCCCTTTGCTGTTAAAATAACCTCCAGTCTTCTAGATAATCTTCCCACTTTACTTTGGAGCATGGCCTTTGGGATTTGTGTATTTGATAATACATTTCTTGAGACTAAAGGGGAAACCCTCCCAACAAACAACAACTGAAAGAAGCTGTGGTAAAAACATGGAAAGCATCACAAAAGATAGGTGCAACAATTTGATGTCAGTGGATCGGCGTTTATTTATTGCAAGGAAGCGATATGCAACCAAATAGTCTGCAAGGAAATCAAAATAAATAACACTATCTGTTCCAATATCTTTGCTCACCTTAAAATGTTCTAAGATGTTTAACACATCTAGATGTATATATCAGTAAATTAAAGCTTCAGTTTTGACCTGTTGTCTCATATTCATCTTTTGAACTCAAACCCAAATGTCTTCAGTGTATAGCAAAAACAAAAGAACCAATACTTTTGAAGAGGACTGCATGGCAATATTGATTGAAGACAGGTGGGGCTGATGGCCACTGATTATGATTAAGACAGTGCTCTCTGAGAGGGCCCCAGCCAATTGCCTACCTTACCTGCCTTGTAGATACGCCTGTAGAGATGTTGCTGCACATTATTTTAAGATTTAAGATTATTTTACTTAAAATAATGTGCAGCAACATCTCAGCAACCCCCTTAAACTGGGCCTCTTTGTGAGGGGCTGTCATATTTGAGGACTCGTTTATGCTCCGCCACCCCTTCACACTAGAGTTGCATAAGCTTAATTCCTGAAAATGAGTCTGAAAATGAACCTGTTACGATTTTGCTGATACTGGCATCGGAATTAAATTCTTGGACCCATACTACTGTTACCTTCTCAGTACCGAGTTTGGTCACACAGACACAGAGTTCAGTGAAATCTTCTTAGTTTAATACTGAAATTATCAGTATATGTACACACACAGAAAGGTGGAAGAGCTAGATCATTGCTTGATTTAACTATGAACAGAGAGCTAATTGTGTCAGATCAGGGACAGGGACTTCTGTGTACTCAAAAGGTGAACCCAATTGCTGGAGGGATTCTCTCGGGAGGCAGATTCTTCATGGTATGATTCTTTCTTTCCGTGATCCCTGACCTTTGTGGATGACATGGGATGTGGAAATGCCAATCAATCTTCAGATATTTGCAAAGTTTCTATGTTACCTTAGAAACAAAGGATGTTCCTGAGAAATACCATACCTGTAACCTGAGGAATACCATAGTGCAGGATTATTTCTTTGGCTAGAATTTTAACAACAGTGTTGGCATTTTCTTTTGAGTATGGGAAAGCATCTACCCATTTGGAGAATTTGTCCACAGTAACTAAAAGTTATTTGAGACCTCTGACAATTGGCATGTGTATGAAGTCAATTTGCAATGCCTAAAACAGGCCACTAGGTGGTGGCAATGCGTCATGTTTGGCAGTTTTCCTTGTACATTTGCTCTAAGACAGGTCAAAAGATGGTATAGCCAAGATCCCCACTCTTCATGCAGCATGAGAAACAACATGAAAACGACGCACAAGAAATGGAAAGACGGATGATGGGAGAGAAAGGAAGCCAGCAGGGCAGTGTATTAAGCCGTCGGTGGACGATGGAAAGAACCTGGAGAGGCCTGTGTTTGTTAAAAAAATAAAATAAAAAAAAAACGTAACATCAATGTTGCGATGAGTTAGTATAAGAAAATGTGAAATGTGTACAAACGGGCTGGGCAAATCCTCTCTGGGCAGCCCACATTGCCAATTCATCAGTAAGTGAATTACCAGGAGCTTTATCTGTGTTAGAGGAGTCCTGACCTTTAACCTTAACAATAGCAAGAATGTCAGGTAAGAGCGAGGCTTCTACGAGATCAGAAACGTGCAATATAGGTTTGCCATCAGCGGCATGCAAACCATGAGCATGCCATGTCTTTCCAAAATCATGTGTGTCGCCAAAAGCATTTACGGATTTTGCTTATAATAAATGGGCAGAGTAGTCTTCAGATTTGCAGTATATGGGGGTAAATGTATATGATCCTCTATGTTAGAATACTGAGTCCACAGTGTTTTAGAGACTGAGGCAAGTGCATCAAGCACCAGACGCTTGGCACAGTCATGCTCATCGTCAGCAACATGACAAACGGAAGAGAAACAGACGTTAGATGGAGTGAGCAGTGTAAACTGTCCATATTGTGAGTGAACCTGTCAGATTAAACATTAAATCCCGAACTAGTAAATTGAAAGGAGATGAAGGGATGACAACAAATCTGAAAAAACTAAACGTCAGGGTCGTCATGGGAAGTAACATGTAGTAACATGTAGACAGTGCGGTTCACTGTCACTTACTGTGCCTATTGTCCTTTTAGTAGTATTGTACCGTCCTGTGTTGTTAACACACGTCTGCAGGTGCACTTTGTGTAGGATGTGTAGATCATATTTAGATCTGTGTCGTCTCATGTGGTTAGTGTCTTGTTTTATGTAGCACTGTGGTCCTGGAGGAACATTGTTTCATTTCACTGTGTACTGTACCAGCTGTATATGATGGAAACGACAATAAAACCACTTGAACTTGCACTAGGGAGTGTATTTTTGGACCCCCATCTATTCCCACAGAGCTAATGCTAGAGAATACATTGAAAATCAGGACAGGTTAACTGAGCGTATCTGGTGTGATGTTTAACTGAGTCAATAAAATGACCAGGTTTATCAGTCAAACGCAGAGCATCACAAATTACTTTTATTTCCATAACACTAGGCGGTTTCAAGGTATAGCATTTACCAACTTGTATGAAGCCAAGCTCGCACGTTTGGCTCTATTGCAGGGCTTGCGATGGCGCCCTTGAACTTTTCTTCTTCGTATTCAGATGGACGAGTATGATATGGTGGTGGAGTGCTTGGGGAATCGGGGGAGGGACAGCTACGTGCTACACGGTTCATGGTAAGTTTTTGTGAGGTCCGTTGAATTGCTCTTTTCTTGGAAGGATATTTTGTGTCTGATTGATGTTTTATTTCTTCCCATGCATTCATAATCCCATCTAGGGTCCACCAAAGTGTCTAAAATGCATAAAGCCACTGTTAATAATTGAGCTTATGTAAAGTAAGTAAATTTTATTTATATAGCACGTTTCACACAGCAAAGCTGAGCAAAGTGCTGAACAGAGTAAGGAAAGTAAAAATAGAAAACAGAATAAAACCAAATAAAAAGAGACAATAAACAATAGCAAAAATGAGATTAAAACACCTTGGAGAAGAGATGTTTTAAGCTTCTTTTTAAAAGTGGTAACAGAAGGTGCAAGGCGGATGTCCAGTGGCAATTCAGGGACAGGTCTGAGAACTGCGAAGTGAAGGAAGAACGAATGGTAATTACTTTATCAGCAAAAAAAAACAACATTGAAAACTTCAAAGTTCAGCCGAGGGTTCCCCATGGAACTGGCAACTCGGATTAATAATTGAATTTATTGTGGTGAATAAAATCTTAGGTCTATGACAGTGTGTAATAATTAAATCAGAGAAATACCTAGACCCTTTGCTGCATTCTGAAACTTAAACAAACAATCTTTAAAAATCTGAATCTAAAATATTAGCGCAAAATGTGTCAAATAAGGCAATCAAATCGTCAGGCCCAGAAGAAGATTCTACAGCACTCACTAGAAGAAGACTTTGCAGCACTCAAGATAGATGTTTCAACAGCATTAGCTAGACAACTTTCACTAAACTGAGAGGCAGTGAAAGATTTAATAAAACGGGAGTAATATCCTGAAAGTCTAGTCACAATGACAGAGCTGGCAGCAGGGACATTAAAAACAATGGGCTTGTGATCTGAGAAGGAAGCATCTTCAATAGTAACTTCATCAACAGTGTTCCATATGATAGACTGAGGTAACGAGGTCAGATCACATGACCGTCGCGTCAAGTGGAGTCCCTCCAAGCTTATAGTAACCAAGGGAAACTCAATCGATTGTATGGAGGAAGTGATTGTCCGTCTGATTCTCTCCCGAACACCAGCACGATTCCCTCTCTTTCTGCGGCGCTTCCTTAGAGGAGGAAAGCAGCAAGGTATCCGGGGAGCGCACTCCAACCTGGGTCGGCTGGACAAGGATTGAAAACGAGAATTCAGTGTAGGACAAAATCACAGATGTGCTCCCATACAGCTTCTGATGTTAAGCAAAACTTTACGATTGTAGGTCAACACTGAATCTACATGATACCAATGTGGCACGAGACACAGTAAAAACAGCACAGATGCCAGACGAACAGACAGAACAGATAGAGCAAACTGTAATAGACGGGAAAGACCAGAGAGACGGCATGCAGACAGATACACTGGCGCCATCTTGCGTCAAAGGTCAGTAAGTATTTTCAGTGAAAGTCTCTACGATGCCTGCGTTTGTAGAAAACATCACGGATTAAAACGGTGTGATATTTTCAACCCACACTTCAAGTATACAAGGACATCTACAGGTAGGCAGAAAGAAAAACAAAAGATCACTTACCCCCATCCACATGTCCCACTTCTGACACCATTAAACTGTTAAGATTTTGCTGATGTGTCGGGACAGGGACTTGTGTACTCAGATAAGGTGTACACGCAGAGAGAGAGAGAGAGAGAGAGAGAGAGAGAGGAAACAGGACAGGTGTAAGTGATGGAGATAATGACGAATGAATTAAGGATAATTAAAGACAAACAAACCCAAAACTATTTGTCCAATTTCAGATTTATTTCACCTTATTATAAAAATTTGTCTTCATTTAATATTTTATGTTTTCCCGTAATGACGTGGGCTTCACCTATCATACCTACATATTTTATTCAGGCAGTAGACAGGGGAGACGGGAGTTGAAGGGGGGTGCTGTTACCGGGGGAAGGGACACAGTTTTGAGACCATGCTCAGCAATTGGAATGTAGCCCCTTCTTTATTCATTACAATTATTTTCAGTAATGAAACTAAGTCTTCGTAATGATTAGTCTAATGTCTGGCAGGGTAAGTGATTTGATTGTCCTATTGGTTCTGCTTGGGATATGGTTTCGGCAGACCAATAGGGTGAGAGCTACCCGATAATTTAAGGACCCTTATTTTGGTAAGTAGATAGGTGTTTTGGAGATTCCGAGTCCCGCGCTTCCCGGTTCACACTTCCGGGCAGTCTTTGAGTGGCGCTGGTGGCGCGTGCATTGTGGCAAATTGGCGCCGGAGACCACGTAAAGTGACCACAACATTTACCCGGTGGCTGAATGATGTGTGTGTGTGTATATATAATATATATATATATATATGTAATATATATATATTGTCGCGACCGACTAATACGTGGCACGAGAGGGAAGAGAATCGCTCCATCTCTGACTACGTGCCGGGCGCCGGCAGGCAGCCCCGCGACGGAACTCGCTAAACCGGAACAGCCGCCATGGCTAGGGTGGAACCACCGGACACCGTACCGTCCGCTGATTGGAGGTGATATATAGAATAGTCTGTATGGCATGTAACCATAAAATTTGACAGGTCTAGGTCAAAGGTCAAATAGATATGGGTCAAAAGGTCATGGTCATAAAATTTGATATCCACCTGTTGCACCATGTAGGTCCCCATCCGTTACGGATAAACATAGACACACTATTAACACGTAGGACATAAAATTAGATATAGCTATGTTAAATAAGGATCAAATAGAATTCTGACACACACATTAACGACACCTGTTGAGGCCATCCCCATCTGTTACGGATAAACATAGACACAATGTTCACAACGTAGGTCATAAAATTAGATATAGTTATGTTAAATCTGGTTCACATACATTCCTAACACACACCCACACCCACACACACACACACACAATACCACACCTGTTGCGGACCATCCCCATCTGTTAAATCAGGATCAATTACAAGTCTGACACACATCACATATAGTTCTCCACACATGTACTTTCTAACACTCTGAGGTAGTTCATAAATATATATATAGTTATGTTAAATCTGGACCACATATATTCCTGACACAAACGTTACCATACCTGAACGGCCATGTGTATAACGCATCCAACCAGAAATATGACACACAAAACACACACACACACACACACACACACACACACACACGTACACGCATACAAACGCATACATACGAACCTGTTTATAAAAGTCGAGCATCTCCTCTAGGTTTCCTAATACTCTGTACTTAGATCAACGGGTGCGAGCTTACAACATGGCTGATGTCTGTCCTAACGCTACGAAAAAGCTCACCCTTTTTTGGCAAGAATAGAAAAAATGTTAGAACATGAAAAGATTCAATATTGGGTAATGTCAAACGGATGTACAGCCGGGTTTTTTTTCGATGCAGAAAAAGGAACCGTTTTTGCTTTTCAAGTTCTCGGTTCCGGGACACATACACTGGAGCCGTGCTACAGAGAGCGTAACTTTTAACGAAGGTGACTGGAAAAAGTTCAGAAAATGGTGCAAGGATTTTGACTACATCGTTAGAATGGACTTCTTTTCCCCAGATGCGTACAGACGTAAATGGAACAGTACATCTCTGCAATGCAAATACCATATCAGAGCAACGAATTTCTCCAAGAACCAGGTTTCACTGCGCTGTGCTGCTGTATTAACCGGTGACAACGCCCCTGATAACAAGGAGAATTGTGAAGTGATGTATGACCGAACCAGCTGGCACGATCTGCAACGCTACTTCCGTCAAATCGATGAATTATTCCAAAAAACTGGAAGAGACAAAGAAATGATGCAAATAAAAGTAAAGCTAGAAGATCTCTTATTCTGAGATCGTCAATATGCTAATCTTGATCAGAAACTCCACCTTCCCCAAGACTCCTCCCACGCCAGCATATACCAATGAGTCTGATTACATATCGAGTCAAAGTATTCTGAGCATCAACCAGCAATATGGCTTGTGAAATCAACCCGGTTTTCTACAACTCTGACGCTACTCGGTATGATGATGATGTGACCAGTTCGGGTTTTGAAGACGGCGAAAACCTAGGAAAAAGAAATCTGACCTATCTGACAACGAACGATGAAGCCGACGGGTGTATAACCAACACTGTGCTAAACATTATACGTGCTGTTACGGGAGAACTGCTGGACAGAGTTATCCAACAAGATCTGAAGGACAACTGCCACGGCTGCGCGATCGAACATCCGAGTCAACTCCAACACGCGTGTTTGTTCGATCCTGAAGAGTACTATCTGCACCTAAACACCTACAGACTGCTGAAAAAACTATTTAAACCGTGGTTCAAACACACATTGGCAAGAGGTCTGAAACTGTGTGGAATCAAACACACTCCTTCCCTGGAAAAAATTGAAGGTATCGCTGAAGCCACCGTGTGTGAATGGCGAGACGAACCTCACATCAAAAACGTGTTGAACGAGGTCAAGGAGAAAACCAAAGACATTTTCAACGAGCAAGTGTGCGAAGACATTGTAGATTACTGGACCCTTCACTCATCTCTGGAAACCGCTGAACCGCCGCATACGTGGGAAACTTCAAAACAAGCCACGTCTATTCTGACTGCGAGAAAAGCCTGAAGCCGATTAAAACAAAATGCTGAAGACATCCGTAAATAGCATGTGTCCTTAACATATCGTTGTGTATCAAGTTTTATATGTATTGCTGAAACATTTGATTGTAAACTAAACACGTATCTAAACCTACGTATGATATAAATTGTTTAGAATGGAAATGTAATATCTAGCTCACGTGTTCTAAGATAAATGCTTAATCTACACTGGTGTTTGACCATTATTGTCTTGACACTCGAAATGACTGCACGATTGATGAAGAATATATATTATACACCGTCAGAACCTGGTTCGTACGGTGGTGTTGAGAGTTTGCAAAGAGCTATTGTTGAGAAAATAGGTAAAAGAGCTAATGATACTGAAATAAAAAACTGGTTAGCAGAGCAGGATGCGTACAGTCTACATAAACCAGTATCTACAAAGTTTAAAAGAAACAAGGTTTTTGTGAAGAACATCGATGAACAATGGCAAGCTGATTTAGTCGATATGAGCAACCTGTCAGAGAGCAATGACAATGCGAAATTTATGATCACGTGTATAGATATTTTATCCAAATATGCCTGGGTACGCGTGTTACGAAACAAGACCGGACTCGAGGTAACTAAAGCTTTTGATTCCATTCTAAAGGAAGGTAGAGTCCCCCAAAAATTACAGACTGATCAAGGGAAGGAGTTTTTTAACAAAAGTTTTCAAACATTAATGAAAAAACATGACATTGTTCACTTTGCTACGGGGCAAAAAGCTTCGGTGTGTGAAAGGTTCAACAGAACGCTAAAGACCAGGATGTGGAGATATTTTACCGCTGTTAACACGAGAAAATACATCGACGTGCGTTCAGGATCTGAGTCAAGCGTATAAATCACAATTACCATTCCAGCATCAAAATGAAACCCGCAGAGGTCAACGAAACCAATTCCTTCAGAGTATTTAAAACCCTCTACGGCCTGTTAGCACCTAAATTAAATAAACTAAAATTCAAGTTTAAAGTCGGGGATATCGTTAGAATTTCACGTTTTAAAAGACATTTCGAGAAAGTATACGAGCAAAACTTTACGGATGAATATTTTACAATCTCCGAACGGATACTGAGAGATCCCCCGGTATATAAATTACACGACTATGATGGTGAAAAAATTGAGGGAACATTTTATGAACCCGAGTTACAAAAGATCATTATCGGTAAGGACAAAACGCTTTAAAATTGAGAAAATCTTGTCTGAAAAGATCCGAAACCGAAAAAAAGTCTGCCTGGTGAAATGGGTGGGTTGGCCCGATAAATTTAATTCCTGGGTTCCGTTGAAGACGAAGTAACATAACAAAAGGATCGCCGGTGAACAAAACTGAAAACTATATTCATTAAACCATGGAAGAGTGTGGATTCTTTGTGACACTTCCAAGCAACGCGTCTTTGGATATTTACCCTAATAACAAGATCGCGCCACTACACTACTAAATTCGCCAAACCAATCGATTTGAACGGACTATGGGAAGTATCGGCCGGGAGGTTCAATATATCCAGAGTTGGTACTCGTTAACGGAGGAAGACAGTATGTGTCATATTATTCAGAGGGATGGGAAGAGAACCCAAACAGTAACTTTAATATCACTCCAGGATATTATAAAAATATCGATGAATTGGTTAGTGAAATCAACAACAACATAAAGAAATTGGAACTCGGAATAGAGCTATTCTATAACCCTATGAAAAATAAAATACGCATCGTATCCCAAAAACATTTTATGCCCGGAGGTTAATGGAAAATATAGCATATATGCTCGGTATGAACCCCGGTGTTCGGATAACGCCCGAGAACCAGACGCGTTTAATCCCTCTGATATTCACGCAGGCTTTTACACGATGTATGTATATACAGACGTTATCGAGTATCAACGAAGTTGGTGACAGTTTCGCCTCGTTACTGAGATGCGCGTATATAACGGGTGAAAACAACAAAGTTGTCACAATTACTTATGATAAGCTGCATTACGTAACTCTCACCAAGAACCACATTACCGCCATAGTAATCGAAGTCAAAACGAATCAGAACAAGCCTATACCTTTTAGTTACGGGAAATTTATTGCGAAACTACACTTTAGACCCGCTAAACATTCGTTCCGTATGTAAAATGATGGATAGGGGCTACGTTCATCCGCAGACCTACGTGGATTATTATGTCCACCAAGCTGGAAATGGTCTTCCAGGGAGCCAAGGCGCCCCCACCATGTATGGCTCGGGGCTAGAAGGACTGTTCAAGGGTCTTTTTAGAATGGCGGTTCCGTTTCCAAAAGGGGTTTTGCTATTGCAAAACCTCATTTAAAAACAGCTGCTAAAGGGGTCGTAGCTGCATATTCAGCAACATTATGAGCAAGACACAAACTCAGAATCAAGACGGTTCGGGACTTGCGTTGATTGCGCGTAAAAAATCTAAAAGGCTCCCAGGGCGTCGACATGTGGTTCCTAATAAAAGACGTAAGGTTACTAAAATCAAGACCAGTGTGAAAAAGATAGAGCAGAGACGCAACAGGCATCCTTCCATCTCTCACAAGAGAAATCGGCTGAACATTTTCTAACATCATGGCTTTCTTACACAGTCTATCCTCAGAGTGTACCAAGACAGAATTGGATATTTTCACATTACCTTATACCCAAACGAGTATCGAAAAGTACACTTATGTCGAAATACCTCCACTTTCCGCTCTTACGGACAACGGACCCCTAGAGTTCTACGTGGCTGGAAACGGGGAGGATTACCTCGATTTGAACAACACTTTTTTACATCTGGCCTGTAAAATCGTGAACCCCGACGGTTCCAATATAGCTAACGATGCAAAGGTCGGGGTCGTTAACTACCCCGTAGCCTCACTTTTTTCACAAGTGGACGTCATGCTCGGGGATCGTCTTATTTCTCAATCTAGCAGTACATACCCATACCGTGCTACCTTTGAAAGTCTTCTCAACTATGGAAAAGATACACTGGAAACACAATTTTGCACGGGGCTATTCTACAAAGACACAGCGGGTCATATGGACGCCACAGACCCAGACGGACCAAACGCAAAGGTCTCCAAAAAAGGGCCAGTTTCAGCGCTGAAAGCAACACCTTCGACCTGATTGCACACATTCACTGGATATATTTTTTCAGGATAAACTACCGAAACTCGATTTGAGAATTAAAATGGTTCGCAGCAAAAACTGAATTCTGTTTGATGAAGGAAGGAAATGCAAATTTCAATCTGAAAATACTCAACGCCTTCTTTTTTTGTGAAGAAAGTGACCTCGCCTCCGTCTGTAAAAATCGGTCACGGACAAGCACTTCTCAGTGCCACAGCCAAGTATCCGATCGAAAGAGTCTGTTTGAAGACCTTCAGTCTAGCTGCAGGGAGCCGCATTTGTTCACAAGAGAACCTTTTCCTCGCCCCCTTACCTAAAACCATTATTTTTGGGATGGTAGACAACGATGCCTTCAGCGGGTCGTACAATAAAAACCCATTTAATTTTAAACATTACGATGCAGAGTTTATCGCGTTGTAGTGATACGGTACGCAATATCCCGCAAAACCGTTTCAGCCTGTTTTTCAGTCGGGTAACGTGGTCCGTGAATTCCATTCTTTAATTTTAGCATCAGGAAAGCAGCTGAAAGATCAGGCTTTGTCGATAAACAGAGAAGAGTACCTGAACGGTTATACTTTATTCGCATTCAACCTGAATCCTGATGACGATTGTGGTCAACATTTGTCATTAATAAAATCGGGGAATATGCGATTGGAACTCAGATTTCGTCAACCACTTCCGAGCACTGTGAATGTAATCGTGTACGCCAGTTTTGACAGTATTCTAGAAATAAACAATCGTAGAAACGTGCTCATCGATTACCAGTAACTCATGGATACCAGAGAACTAACGGATGTTATGAGAAGTTGTCCTGAAATAGATAAAATATTTCATGGCGTGATGGCCTGTGACGAGCTACCTACAAGTATTCTGAGAAAGTTTCCAGCTTTATTCATAGTAAACACACATCCGAGACACATGCCGGGTGAGCACTGGCTAGCGTTATGCCTTAACGACGAAAACACGGGAGAATTTTTTGACTCGTACGGAAACCCACCAGACTTCGAACTCTTTCCTCGATCGATTCATTATTTTTTGACAAAGAACTGTTGCAAAATAAAATATAACCCCGCATAAGTTCAAAACTTTACGGCCGGTTTGCTGCGGGCAACACTGTGTGTTTTTTCTGTGTCACAAAGCTAAAGGTTATTCGTTTAACCGTATTATGTCTATGTATAGCAAAGATTTAAATAGAAATGATAACGCTGTTGTGTCTTTTGTTAAAAAAATGTACCCTAGAGTAAATAAAAAGCATTCAATTACATGTGTACAATGTGTTAACTCTCTAGATATGTTTCATTTGCATGTGTAGTGGAATGTTAAATGACCATGCTTCACAAGAAAATGTTAAACAAAAGTTATTTTATTGAAATAAATGGTAAGATAACATAACATTCGTTGTCCCTCGTCATTTCAAAAGCCAAACCAGTCAGAACGGTTAAAAACGGGGGATTTGAAAACTGGTTCGGAATCATTGTCTTTGCTTTTAGGTGTGGAAACAAGGTGCGAGGTATCTTTAGATCTTTTTATGTCAGATATTTTGCGTCGAACACCGCCGTTAGGTATTGCTGAAAAGGGTATATTTAGGTTGGCTACTGTCTGTAAGAACTCTTTCCAACCTAAAGGCCTCCGTTCGTCGGATACTCGATGAGGGGCTGTGAGATTTTTAAGCAAATCTACCATGTGAGATCCTTTGATAGTGTTTCCTTTAAAAATAAATTCACCGCTATCGTTCCACGCGGTGCCGGTTTTTAAAAGTTTTTCCATAACGCACTCTGCCCTTTTGTTTCTAGCTGAAATGTTAGCGAGGACCTCTTGCACGATTTCGTCTTTGGGTGGTTCGGGCCCCGCCGCTTCCTTTTTGCTTTCCGATATTTTAGGTAGAGACAGGGTCAACTGAGCGGTTTCCTGCTCTCCTGCTTTAACCAGGTTTAAAAATTTTTGCAACGCAGACGCGTAGAGTTTCGCCTTATCGTAATCGTTCAGATCAGTCCTCGATAAAATATCTCGTATTGCATCGTCCAAGTTGTTTTCGACAGTCTTTCTTACGGTTTCCGTCTCTGAACCGATGTTTCTAAGTTTATCGATCTGATGTCGAGAGACTAAATACATTTTCTCAGCAGTCTCCATGTTATTTGTTGCGGGATGCGATTAAGCTGCTTATAAAAGGAATGGCTACACTGAGCAAAGGCAGAAGAAATCCTCCGGATTGATTAATAACTTTCCTTTTTCTTTCTACGGACGCTCTTTTATCAGCAAATAGTTTGATCCATTTTTTTGTTTTTTAAAACCCGGTACTGTTTTGACGTCAGCGGTATGTTTCCCCTGAGCACGTTTAAAGCTAGTTCACATATGCTCAGGATGAGATCTGTGGACGCAACACGTAATATATCCTTTCTCCTTCGGGATGGAGACCTGTGTAATGAATTCAGCAACGGGAGGGTTTTTTTCAAGCGCTCAGACATTTGGCGTCGATACTTTAAAAAATTTTTTTCTTCTTCGGAACATACACAACCGGTTTCTCCCCCGGAAACAATCCTGACCGGAGACGAAGTTCTTCTGGTGTTTGTGCTTTCAGGTCAACAAATAAATATCCGTAAGGTCTAGAGACGGCATCGTGAAAACATTCTAAAAAATACTTGTTGTTACCCGGATACATTTGACGAGCCAGTATGCTGATCTGTAATTTATCTCTAGGGTTTTTAAAAAGAACCATGTAGTTGGTGTTCAGGTTGATTGTTCTACTGGTCTTGCCTTGAAAAACAAGTTTTGAACGAGGTAGATGACGCTCAGATTTCTGTGGTGTGTGTATTTTGTAAAAGCCTTTTCTACTTGGCCGTTTTTACTGGCGGATTCCATCAAGTCATCTATTACCAGCAAGTTTTTTTATTTGGGGAAATAGTTCATCATCACACAAAGACTCGGGGATTCCTTGAAGAAAATGTATATTTATTTTGGCCATTAATTCATCGTACAGAGGCTGCCAACATGTATAACACCAGACAATGTTTTCCGGAACAACCGACATTGCCTCTTTACAGTTTTCCAACAACATTTTGATAAAATAAGATTTTCCACTATTACTCGGTCCACACACGATACATGAAAATGGAAGTTGCATCCTAGCGTCAAAAGCAATCACGTTCATATTTTCCTTTACAAAACACCTCAACAGAAACTATATACACATATATACAAGAATAGTCTTAATATCCGTAAGGGAGAGTTGTAAAATCAGATAATAAAACACGCTTATCGTACACAACCCTGAACCTTTTCAACTGTGATTTGTTTCTCAAATGAAACCCCTTTTTATCTCTCACGATTTGATTATGCGTGGTTACGAGATGACCGGTATGATCCGGATTTTTCACTCGCTCGTCCACCAGTTCCGTTAGTGATTTCAAATTGACTATTTCAGAATTGATACAATTTAAAGTAATGCCTTTAGCTTTCATGGTTGTTTTTCCTTTTACGGTTCTGTAACCGTAGGTTTTAGGACCTGCGCTTACAAATTCCGCGATTTGGTCGCCATCGTCTAGTTCGCTGGTAAGCCCGCCCAAGTAATCGCTTAAGGGCGGCATCCAGTCACCTTCCTTACTTTTAAAAATGACGCTATCGGTATCTGTGTACAAACAACGCTGATCCAATCGATCCATCAAATTGTACAACTCAAGTCTAGCGTACGCTGTAGTGAAAATGCCGATGAATACGTTAGCGTTTAGCGGTTTAATCAATCTCTCGTCTGTATAACGCCACTGTACCATCGCCACCTTCTCATTCAAAAAAGAGAACTGACTCACATTATAAATATCGGAGAACATGAACTGTAAAAACTCGGCAGGATCGCGAATTAAGGTCGTGTTTGACCTGTCTGGTCTTTGACACATCTTACCCCACAACGAATTTAGTGCGAGTTTAGCCACTGATCTTTTGGCAGGATTAACGGTGATAAATTTCGGATCCAACGTAATCCCTTCGTTCTCCTTATATTTGCGAATGTACTCACATTTAGATGATTCATCAACCTTTTTCGACGGCTTTCTCAATTTCGATAGACGCCCATGTTCCGGTAAGAGCTCTCTCCTGATCCGTATGATCGCATTGTTTTAGCTGATGTTCGGCGCACGTTCTACATAGAGGAAAGAGGAGTTTGCTTTTTACACGAAACGGTAGAACAGGTGCCCACAGACCCCTAGGCGGTAATACCTTTGCTCTAACGATCCCGAAGTAATATTTCAGAGGTCGAAAGTCACGATAAATGATGATAGGGTGATCGATCGGGTATGTCTTTGTCTTATTTACAAATGGGTAAAGAGAGGTAAAGTCGAAATAATCGATTCTCTCACCGGGTTGAGCTACATAATGCAAATTTAACGTGTTTGTTCGACCGCCGTAAAGAGCATCTCGCGGGTTTAAACGCTCAGGAAAGTCAAAATCTTTTAGAAAATTTTGCACGAGATTGTCATTTTTCTTCATTTCATTCCACTCGTGTTCCCACATCAGAGTGACTTGCAAATTGAGAGTGTCTTGCAAATTCTTAATTCTCTCCATCGATTTTTGACGGATATCTCCGAAGGTTGCATTTGATTTGGTAAGAGGATGCGTTGTCATTGAGGGAAAACATTTTTCACAGCCGTGATAAAAACATCCGAGAAACTCAAAAACCTTACGGGTTTTTCCCTTCCTCGCAGTAACCATCTACGTAATAGGTACCAAACCTGACTTCACCTTCGTTCAACGGCCGTGCAATGGGTAGGTTTTTTGCGTTTTTGAAACATATTCGAGCCATTGAATGGAAGGTGTTGAGAAAGATTTCTGAGCGGCGATGTAATTATCAAGCGGAGGAATAGCTAAAGTGTCTTTACGCAGGAACTTGGTTCTAAAGATTTTCATGCACACAGATGCGATCGTTATGCATTTAAAAGGATCGACCTTTGTACTATCCAAAATTCTTGTCTGAAAGCTATACACACCCTTCCTCAAAATTTCTACGTCGTTCACACAGTATTCCGCCATCTCTTTCTTGAAATCAAAGACTTTGTCAGAAACCGTTCTGTACCACTTAAAGAATTCTTCTCTATCTTTAGGCATCATGCCATCTACACCGTAAAACTTAGGGTCGGATACGGCCCTACGTAACCCTGATGGTCTACGGTGTTCCAGAAATGGGGAAAATAGCCTTCCTTGCTTCCGAAAACCCCATCGCTTTTGGGATGCTACCCAGTTTCATGGGTAAGAAGGATAGACTATCAATGTAGGACTGACGTAAACGCTGTATCGGGTGAAGCACAAAATTCCCCGCTTTGCGCTTATGATTTCGGGGTGATTCCTTCTTTCACTAAATGGTTTAACAAAAGGTATGAATCGAACCCCTCTAGCGTTATGAGCGATAAACTTGTAGCCGTGGTATGTATTACACCGAAACTTTTTAAAGAAGGCACTGACACAATCATCCCCTTCAGCCACCCACTTCTCTCCCTTAAAATCAATACAACATATGAAATTAGCTACATGTGTTCCTGTTTCCTGCCTAGTCTCGAAATCGTAAAACACATAATCCGTATTTTCGCTTTGTTTCCTAGCCCTCTGTATAAAACATCTATGCTCGACATCCTCATCGAGTTTTTGGTCACAGAGTATACATTTCGAACGTGCGCATACATGATTCTCACGATTAGAAGGTTTATCACGTATCACGTGCTTACATTTACCGCAGTAGAAACCCGTTTCACACATAGAGTATTCACCTTTTCGCGTTTGAACCTTTGCTTTATGCCTCTCGAAACAGTAATGTGAGCTACACGATCTCTGACACTCTGGACATTTAGTAACATTCTTAGGGTGTTTGTAACAATCGGGGTCGTGGCAAACGTTACAGCTATAAGCGCATTTATGTTTCCATAAAACGTCAAACCCTGAATGGCAGAAATGACAAACATGACTTGTTCCTAAAAGTCCGGTGATACTTTTAACCCCATAATAGTGGTTATCATGCAAAAACAAGTAAATAGTTTTTTCGTGGGGAGTCTTGCTAGTTTGAAAGAAGGAGTATCCGGCTTTGCTAGCAGAACAGTGTACGATTACGATTTTACAATTAAAATGTCTTTTCAATCTCGCAGCATCACGAAGCTGACCGCTGTGTTTACCGATAATCCCACATCGTGTTGTAATTTTCTAGCGATTTGTTCGGTTTCAAAATCATTTTTTTCACGATTCAAAAGTTGGCTGACACACAAGGCGAAGCACATGTTGTCTCTGTTGTGAAAAATGTATAGATGGTTCATTTTCTTCCGTATGGTTTCTGATTTGAATATATGGCCTATCTTCCTTCTAATTCCACCACCGCGAGGTGGTCGGACGATTTGAACGACTATTTCAAGGGTATTATCGGTAAAAATTTCATGTTTACTCTGAACAGCATTTTCGAGCATGGTCAGAAAAGAACGTAAATCGATGACACCGTTGTCTAATTGAACGCGTGATGACACATTGATCGTATCACCTCTAATTTCAACGGTGACTACATCCTTAACAGAAATTAAATTGTTAGCGGTTTCAATCACACTGTTTAAAATCTCTAAAACATAATTATAAAAATCAGCAAAGCTGTCAACGTTCGCGATAGAAGAAAAATTCACTCTTCTACTAATCTCAGTGTTGTTGAATCTTTCCCGATTAATTATTCTAATATTAGGATCTAATCCATCACCATATTGATCAACTCGGATATCGGGCGAGTGTGTGTTTTCCATTTGAGAATCTCGGATGTCGGGCGAGTGTGTGTTTTCCATTTGAGAATCTCGGATGTCGGGCGAGTGTGTGTTTTCCATTTGAGAATCTCGGATGTCGGGCGAGTGTGTGTTTTCCATTTGAGAATCTCGGATGTCGGGCGAGTGTGTGTTTTCCATTGGATGGTTGTACTCATTATCGTTTTCCGAATTTTGTGCAATATTGGTAGGGTTTTCGATTAAGTTAACCAGACCGTCATTTATCCTCATAAGACTTTGATTAAGATCGTGTATCATATCATGAGGAGTTAACGGTCTAGGTTCCTGAGCGTTTTCTGGAGTTGAGGCGATATTCTGAACGGGAGATAATGACATATTTTCATTGATTTGATTCACCACGTCTATTAAACATGGATTTATCTGCATAGATTCTCTTTGTTCGATTAGGTTATTTTGTAGCTGTAACAGACATTGATTTAATTCGAAAATATGTCCTGCGACGTCACCGGCGCATTCTTGATACCAGATTGACTGGAATTTCGGCTGTGGTTTTCATTTTGAGTATTGCTCTGGTCTGACGATCTTAAACGTTCATTCAACTGATTGACTGCATCGATTAGATCAGGGTTTAATTGTACTGAATGGCCGTGTTCATTTAAATTATTATGTAACCCTAACAGACATTGATTTAATTCGAAAATATGTCGTGGCGCTCACCGTGTACTTGATACAGATTGACTGGAATTTCGGCTGGGGCTTTCATTTTGAGTATTGCTCTGGTCTGACGATCTTAAACTTTCATTCAACTGATTGATCGCTTCAGTTATACACGGGTTCAGGGGTGTGTACGAATCATGATATAACGGACCATTTGTAAAACTCTGGTTTCCATCATAAAAGAAATCATGCGATAATGGAGAATTTTCGTTTCTTTTTTTTTTTTAGTCTCTATATCCGAACCGCATTTCATTCGTTTCTGCGCCATATCTTTCATACAATTTTCTAATCAACTTTATGTTCACTGAGAGACATCTATTCACATTTTCAAGTGTGTTGTACAGTAAAGGGACAAAATCTGTACCTCGACCGGATTCAAGTGTATAATCAATCTGACCAAAGTTTTCCAATAAATCAGTCTTTGCTTCGAAGAATTCACGCCACACTGCACAGATCTGTTGTAGTTCGATGTCTTGTTGAATGTCGGTTTCCGAGATGATTTCCTCTTGGTAATCTATTGCATCACTCGTATCTATAAGTCACAGAACATGTGAAAGTTTATTTTATTTATTTATTTTAGTGCTGTTTAAATAGAAGGTAAATTTTACAACAACTCACCTGAAATATCTCCGCCGAAAGCACTGTTAGTCACGTTTCCCTCAACTTCTGAATATGATAGAAACAATGTTATATTCACGTATGAAAGATTTACAGCATGAAACATTCATCATTTTATGTTATGACTTACGTGTGGAGCTCAGATTCAAAAGGTCATGAGCTGTTGTTTCGGGACTCTCATCATCAGAAATAATAACCAAGTTGTCTATAAACAGTAAAACAAATAAAATATACTTTTAATAACTTAACATTTCCATTTTAGATCACTACATAGATCTAAGAGACAAATTTAATTACCTATACACTAGAATCAGATGAGCTTAACTCGGTCTTGCACTGTAATATAATGTAATGAAAATTTAAATTTTAGATAAAGTACCGTACCAGATTACATATGACCAGATAAGGATAATGATTTTTGTACTCAGAAAGATTAGTTCTAAGTTTATATCATAATCATTATCAATTGGATAATTACATAAACATTGTATTTCAATTTATATTTAACTATTTAACTGATTAAAATACATATTCTTACCTGCTGAGAAATCCATGGTGTCTGGAAATTCTATTGAACTTTGCCGATGTTCAAACTTTCGAAGTGTTCGATTCTGGAAGTATTGAAGGATAGACTGGAAATTCGGTCGACCCTTTGCCGATGTTAAAACTTTCGAAGTGTTGGACTTTTATAGATGGTTTGTATGTGTGCTAGTGTGTGTGTGTGGGTGTGTGTGTCATATTTTTGTTTGGATGTGTGCGTGTAATGCATCATAATGGGGGTTTTACGGTGTTGACCTTTGACTTAGGCCTGACTCGGAGTGCTTCATATTCTATGTGAAGGGGACAGAGAACTTGAAAAGCAAAACGGTTCCTTTTCTTCATCGATTAGATATATACAGGGCTCCAAGATTAGCATATTGACGATCTCAGAATAAGAGATCTTCTAGCTTTACTTTTATTTGCATCATTTCTTTGTCTCTTCCAGTTTTTTGGAATAATTCATCGATTTGACGGAAGTAGCGTTGCAGATCGTGCCAGCTGGTTCGGTCATACATCACTTCACAATTCTCCTTGTTATCAGGGGCATTGTCACCGGTTAATACAGCAGCACAGCGCAGTGAAACCTGGTTCTTGGAGAAATTCGTTGCTCTGATATGGTATTTGCATTGCAGAGATGTACTGTTCCATTTACGTCTGTACACATCTGGGGAAAAGAAGTCCATTCTAACGATGCAGTCAAAATCCTTGCACCATTTTCTGAACTTTTTCCAGTCACCTTCGTTAAAAGTTACGCTCTCTGTAGCACGGCTCCAGTGGATGTGTCCCGGAACCGAGAACTTGAAAAGCAAAACGGTTCCTTTTTCTGCATCGAAAAAAAACCCGGCTGTACATCCGTTTGACATTACCCAATATTGAATCTTTTCATGTTCTAACATTTTTTCTATTCTTGCCAAAAAAGGGTGAGCTTTTTTCGGCGCGTTAGGACAGACATCAGCCATGTTGTAAGCTCGCACACGTTGATCTAAGTACAGAGTATTAGGAAACCTAGAGGAGATGCTCGACTTTTATAAACAGGTTCGTATGTATGCCTTTGTATGTACGTGCACGTGTGTGTGTGTGTCATATTTCTGGTTGGATGCGTTATACACATGGCCGTTCCAGGTATGGTAACGTTTGTGTCAGGAATATATGTGGTCCAGATTTAACATAACTATATATATATTTATGAACTACCTCAGAGTGTTAGAAAGTGCAACATGTGTGGAGAACATATGTGCATGTGTGTCAGACTTGTAATTGATCCTGATTTAACAGATGGGGATGGTCGCAACAGGTGTGGTAATGTGTGTGTGTGTGTGTGGGTGTGGGTGTGTGTTAGGAATGTATGTGAACCAGATTTAACATAACTATATCTAATTTTATGACCTACGTGTGAACATTGTGTCTATGTTTATCCGTAACAGATGGGGATGGCCTCAACAGGTGTCGTAATGTGTGTGTCAGAATTCTATTTGATCCTTATTTAACATAGCTATATCTAATTTTATGTCCTACGTGTTAATAGTGTGTCTATGTTTATCCGTAACGGATGGGGACCTACATGGACGCAACAGGTGTCGTATCAAATTTTATGACCATGACCTTTTGACCCATATCTATTTGACCTTTGACCTAGACCTGTCAAATTTTATGGTTACATGCCATACAGACTATTCTATATATATGAGGTGCTGTCGGGAGAATTCCACCACTCCCACGCAGAAAGGCGGAAATAAAAGGACGCCCTTCCGCCCCTGGGAGGTTGAGTACCGACTCACCAAAACGGTACCGACACGGACGAGGACGACGCCGGCGGAGACGACACGCAGCGCTGAGGGACGGCACGGGAACCCCGAGACTTCTCCATGCATAACCCCCGACACGCCCTCGCGAGCGTCACGACGTCAGCCTGCCGCTGCAGCCCGCCGCTGCAGCCCTACACGCACCCACACAAACCGGCACTCTACCAGAACGAAAATAATTCGCCTCGGAATTATTTTCCTCCGAATTATAAATTATTAAATTATTTGCCTCCGAATTATAAAAACACCAGCCTCCGTGTCTCTGTGCTCTGCCCTTTTCCTGGTCCCAAAGTTTCAATCAAGCATGTCATCATGCTCATATTGTATTATAGTATTAGCTAGAAAATTTTGTTTGCTACAGGATGAGTAAAGACAGTGTTCCATCAAACAAAAGGAAGAAAACATACTATTTCCATGAGGAATGAAAGAGTGAATTTTTCTTCACCGATATAAGCAGATGTGTGTGCCTAATTTGCTTCGCTGCCAGTAGAAGATGCAATGTTGAGCGCCATTTCACTCAAGTTCATGGTAACTTTGCATGGGAGTTTCCTGTGGGTAGCGGGTTACGAACTGAAAAAGTGAAGCAGCTGAAAGCAACATCACAACAACAACAATCTTTATTCACCAAAATGATAAAGAGAGGAAATGCTGTAACAGAGGCATCATTTAAAATGGCACGCATCTTGAAAAACACAAGAAGCAGTTCACCGATGGTGCCATGGTGAAGGAAGCGATGACTGCGATGACCAAAACTTTTGTTAAAGGACCACAAAAGCAAAACAGAAGTTATGTCCGCTATCGCTGATGTCCAGCTCAGTGCCAACACAGTCGCAAGGAGAGGTTCCTTGCTTTCTTCAGACAGGTAGAAAAGGACATGCAAAGGTGTAAATGGTTTTCATTTCAATGTGATGAATCGGTGGACTTGCGTTACTCAGCCCAGTTGGCTGTTTGTGTTCCAATGGTTTTTGATGATTTTTCCACCAAAGAGGAGTTTTTTACATTACTTCCTCTGAAAACCACGACCAGAGGAGTCGACATCTACAACGTTTTGAAGAACTACTGCATTGAAAAAAGCGACAGAGAAACTGAATCAGCTCAATCTTCAGTTAGAGGGTAAAGAAAAACCATATGTGACATGATCAGTGCTGTGAAGGCATTTAAAGCAAAATTGGAGCTGGAGGTTATTAATCTCCAAAATCATATCTAGCTGAGATCTCAGCAACATTTACAACATTTCTGGAGTCTGGTAGACTCAAAAAACTACAAGAACATTCACCAAGCTGCCCTGAAAACATCTGCTTTATTTGAATGTACATACCTTTGTGAAGCAGCATTTTCTGATTTGAATGTGATCAAATCTAAATTCAGAACAAGACTGACAGATGAATGTTTAAATGATTGCATAAGAGTGAACCTTCAGTCATGGACGAAAGTATTGGCACCCCTGGAACTTTTCCAGAAAATGCACCATTTCTCCCAGAAAAGTGTTGCAATGACAAATGTTTTGTATACAAATGTTTATTACCTTTAAGTGCATTGGAACAGCACAAAAAAGCAGAAGAAAAAAGGCAAATTTGACATAATTTTACACAAAACTCCCAAAATGGACTGGACAAAATCATTGGCACCCTATTAAAACTGTGGGTAAATAATTTCATTTCAAGCATGTGATGTTCATTTAAACTCACCTGTGGCAA
Organism: Ameiurus melas; assembly: GCA_012411365.1. Taxonomy (NCBI): domain Eukaryota; kingdom Metazoa; phylum Chordata; class Actinopteri; order Siluriformes; family Ictaluridae; genus Ameiurus; species Ameiurus melas. Next base: position 23,773 of record JAAGNN010000067.1, read on the forward strand.
GTAACAGGTGCTGGCAATATAGAAATCAAAACTGAAGCCAGTTAGAGTGTATAAAAGTTGGCTCAACCTTTGTGTTGTGTGCCTGTGTGTGCCACACCAAGCATGGAGAAGAGAAAGAAGAGCCGAGAATTGTCTGAGGACTTAAGAAGCAAAATTGTGGAAAAATATAAACAATCTCAACGTTACAAGTCAATCTCCAGAGATCTTAAAGTTCCTTTGTCCGCTGTGTGCAATATAATCAAGAAGTTTATAACCCATGGAACTGTGGCAAATCTCCCTGGACGTGGACGGAAGAGAAAAATTGATGAAAGAATGCAACACAGGACAGTTCAAATAGTGGATAAACAACCGCAGTCAACTTCCACGCAAATTCAGGCTGTCCTGCAGACTCAGGGTGCATCAGTGTCAGCTCGAACCATACGTCGTCATCTGAATGAGAAAAAGCGCTATGGCAGGAGACCGAGGAGAACCCCACTTCTGACACAGAGGTATAAAAAAGCCAGACTGCAGTTTGCAAAAATGTACCTGAGTAAGCCTCAATCCTTCTGGGAGAATTTTTTTATGGACAGATGAGACTAAGGTAGAGCTTTTTGGCAAAGTACGTCATTCTACTGTTTACAGAAAACGGAAAGAGGCCTACAAAGAAAAGAGCACAGTACCTACAGTCAAACATGGTGGAGGTTCAAGGATGTTTTGGGGTTGTTTCGCTGCCTCTGGCACTGGGTGCATTGACTGTGTGAATCATGAAATCTTGAGACTATCAAAAGATTTTGGCCCATAATTAGGGCCTAGTGTCAGAAAGCTGAGTCTGCGTCAGAGGTCATGGGTGTTTCAGCAGGACAATGACCCGAAACATACCTCAAAAAGCACCCATAAATGGTTGGAGACAAAGCACTGGAGAATTCTGAAGTGGCCATCAATGAGTCCGGATCTAAATCCCATAGAACACCTATGGAGAGATCTCAAAATTGCTGTTGCAAGAAGGCACCCTTCAAATCTGAGAGACCTGGAGCAGTTTTCAAAAGATGAGTGGCCCAAAATTCCAGTTGAGAGGTGTAGGAAGCTTGCTGATGGTTATAGGGTGTGCAACCAAATATTAAGTTGATGGTGCCAACAATTTTGTCCAACCTAATTTTTGAGTTTTGTGTAAAATGATGTCAAATTTGCCTTTTTTCTTCTGCTTTTTTGTGCTGTTCCAATGCACTTAAAGGTAATAAACATGTGTACACCAAAACATTTGTCATTGCCACAACTTTCTGGGAGAAATGGTGCATTTTCTGCCAATACTTTCGTCCATGACTGTAAGTGCATACACACCATCATATACCTCTCTTGTGGAATCAATGCAGTGTCAGTCAGTTCATTAATTGTAAATAAGTCTCACTGCACTTCATGTCATACTTGTGGCCCATCGTGCACTTTTCTCATTTACCATCCACTCTCATGTGGTATACATTTTAGTCCAGAATGGAGGCGAACATTTGAAATGTTACTGCTGTTTGAATTCCAGTTTAATTAAGTTTTTTCTTTCATTAATATATATACGTAAACAACTGTATAGTTAAGTGTAGACAACTATAACAGTGTTCTGTTTTCCATAAAGAACTGTATTCTCTGATTCTGTTTTCTTCTCTGACTCCATCAGGTGTATATCAGTTTATTCATTTGAGAGTTATGATGATACACTATCTGAAAGATTGTAAGTATTCTATTTTTTTAAATAGCTCTCAAATGAAAAAAGGTTGCAGACTCCTCCTCTAGGCATTTCCATGACATGTAAAAATGTTGTTTATTTTGCATACCTGAATAAAAGATTCTGAAGTCACAATCCCTTCATTGATGATATGTGGTCGAAATCACGTTTAATAAATACATAAGTTGATCTGAAAGTGCTCGATATCGCACTTGAATGTGAGCGAGAATAGAGACACAGAGATCATGCCTGATCATGCTGGTTTCGTATGGAAACCAGCATCAGATTGAGGTATTAACTTTAATAATAAAGATAAATATGTGCAGTAATAGGTGAGGAGCTGAGAGAGAGTTGCCCTTCCCACACAGGAAAACTACATCTTCCCGCTGGAGTTCATTCTCTCACAACTCCAATATGAGGGAGCAGCAGAGCTGGGCACCAACTAAACTCAAGTCATGTGTTTTCTCCTTATCTTACACATAGTTATAAATCTGTATAAAGTTGTGTAGTTTAATTAAATTAAATCATTAAAAAGCACTTCAGCTATACGGTTTAAAGAGGAGACATAACTTTAGACAGATTAAATCTACTGAAAATGATTGAAGCTGTGATGTAGAGAGTAGATACTTCTTCTGAGTAAAATCTAACATGTTAAAGTTCAAGGCTCAAGGTTTCCTTCTTCCTGTGGACAATTTTGTTTTTATTTTTACAACCATTTCCCCACAAAAATGTTAGCTTTCTAGCTAACATGCTACTGGACAAATTAGTTTAGTTTAGCACAGAATGAATTTTAGCTAACTGAGCTTAAAATTGACGTTTCATCTTTATATCACAGCATTTTGTCTGAAATTGTAGTTTATTGTTTTTTGTTTTTTTTTGTATGCTTGTTAATCAGTTGTCAGTGAACATATTAACACTAGCTTGCTGCTAGCTGAAGTTCAGTCGGTTAGTTCCACCAGATGGCGCTGTCTATCTTATTACAAAATTAAACTTCGCAAAGACTTAACTTGCCTTCTTTTACGAGCTGGTGTTGATCTGCTCCGTCCCTTTTGGCCGCTTTTGCGCTCCCTGTATTCCTCGTACGTTAATCAGCCCACCTTTTAAATTAACCAATCACAATGCAGTGGACAGCGCTCTTGTCCAATGAAATGTGAGAATGACTCACACAGTTCACAGATCTTTTTGCGGCAATTTGTGCAACCTCAGAGCGACAAATGGATAAACTTTTAGTGGATTACTTTTACCAAAGAGTTAATAATTCATTAAAAGTAATCAAAGTTAGTTATGCTGCATTTGATTGTACTCAGAAGTAGGAAAAATATATTATTGTGAACTTTGAATGTGTGAAAATATGATTATATGAATCGGCTATATACCCCAATAAAACTGTTATAAAAATAAAAGGTTAATATAGTTTACTAATCATTGTGACGATACACACAGGGCTTTGGAATCAGGAAGTAATCGCAGGAGCGCTGTCTTTATTAATAAACAAACAAACAAAACCAAACACAGGGAACGCGGTCTATACTGAATTAGATACGAGAGTAAATATGAGACTGAAGTCGAGGCAGGAAACAGGACATGGAAATGAGACCACTAGCATGCTAAACGTAAATGCTACATCGATATCTATTACACTGACATCTACATTACAAACAATAATACTGCACGAAGTGCGCAGCCACACGTAGGGTTTAAATAGCCAACATAATTAAACTAAACAAAGGACACCAGGGGCAAAATCAAAGACATCCTCACACATAACCCAATACTGAAGCAGGAAGAGTATGAACCAAAACAAAGTCACGTGTCCACTTAGAAACCACGCCGCAGAGCCATCTGCCGGCTGTGTCGTAACATTAATGCCGTTTTTTTTTATCTATACTCTTTATATTAGATTTATCAAAATTGTTTATTCACACTGTCAGAGGTGTTCAGCCAGGAATTCATCATACTCAACATGCCACTGTAGTTTAATAAACTGGACATTGGCCTCTTGCTGGTTTTTGGCAGGTAAATGATTATGATATGCCTGGAACAATGCTGTTGTTCTGTGTTTTTTATGCGAAATCAGTGCACACGTCCAGTGTTAAAGTATGCCAACAATCCATTATCATAAATGTTACATCTGATTTTTAAAATAAATTATCATTATATGCGCCATCTTCATCATCAGTTTATTAAATAGGAAAAGTTGGACAAATGTATAATTGTTCAATTACTGTAAACTACTATGTATTAATTGTGTAAGAGTGTGCCTTTTCTGTCATCTCTAGTGTCACCATCGTTGCAGCTCCACTGCTGACACCAGTCAAGCATAAATAATGCTGTAATTCCATAGAAGTTACATGTGTGTTTGATGGTAATGGGGTACGTCTTTATTACACAACCTAGCTAATTTAAGGAAAAAACAACATTTAGTGTTTTAGCAAGGTTTTGGTCAACACAGGCCACCAGAACAGTTTCAGTGGGCCTTGGCATATATTCTCCAATCCTCTGAAGTGAAGAGATGAAAACCAAAATATCTGTATAGAGAGTGATAGAACGACACTGGTCTACTAAGATTTGGAAAAAAGTAATATGGTCAGATGAGCCATACCTCTCCATACTCTCAAGTGGTTGAGGTCATCTGTGGCATACACCAAGAGAAAAGGAGAGGCATGAATGCTGCACCCCAATAACAGGGGTCCACTGGCTCTGGGGAATTGGCATGTTTGGGTCCTCTTGTCCACTACTGCAAATCAATACAAAGTTGCTCCGAGTGATTACCTTTATCCTACGATGAAACATTTCTCTCCTGATGGGAGTGGTCTCTTCCAGGATGACAATGCCCCTATTACCCTCACTGAATGGTTTGATGAGTTCACAGTCACCAGATCCCGACCCAGTTGAACACCTATGGAGATTTTGGACTAATGTGTTAGACAGTGCTCTCCGTCTACATCATCACAATCAAAACACTTGGAAGAATGGTGTTCATCCCTCCAGTTGAGTTCAGAGACTTGGAGAATCAATGTCAAGGAGCACTGAAGCTGTTCTAGCAGCATGTGGTGGCCCAACACCTTACTGAGACACTTTAAGCTGGTTTTTCCTTTGTAGCCTGTCTGTATTTGAAAATAGGATTAAATCATTTTTGTTTTCAAATGCTTCTTTGTACTCAGAGAGGTTGTTTTTTTGTCTGTTGACATTATTTCAGGGAAGTTGATGCTTCCTAAATTTGAAAATGGCACAGAGATATGACTCACGCTGGAGGAGAAAAGTCAAGAGCCAATTGCAAAAGATACAGAAGAAAGGTGAGAAGATTTCAGGTGTCTTTGTTGTTATATAGACAGCTGTTATTATGTTTTTCTCCCAGCCAAATTTCAGCAGCTGCTTTGCTTCTGACAGCATTGATAAATACTATTATATAACTAAGAAATTGTTTTTTGTTTGAAATGACAGTTTACTAAGAATATACTTGCCAATGTATTGAGTACACTTGAATAAAAATAATGCAGTATAATTTTGAAGACTAATTTGTGGTGCTGTTGAATTGTACTGAGTTATATTGAGGTATTCGTAATATTTTGCACATCCAATTGAAATATGCATTATGGTTGAAGTATGGTAACTGTATTATTTATCTCAATTTTTAGCTAGACACACAAGGAGTGGAGAATGTAGGTAACAACTATTCAAAATTACTCCATAGAATAATGAAGTGTGATGAATTTTTTACAAACAAACATTTTTAGTTCCATAGTAATTGGGAAAATGAATATGGTATACTGTAAATTATTCCCTCAGACTACTTCCAATGTCAGCACTGACTATTTTGGTTGACTGTATAAACAAAGAATTGGCTGGAGAGAGCCTGTATGGCTTCAGATGATAACTTTGATGATGACTTATCATTTGAGGACAGTGTAGAGTTAAACATAGAGGGAGGGAACAAATCTCCAAAACCCAACAAACAATGAAGATAGATATTTACAGAAATGCACCCATTTCTGTTGCGAACAACCTTCTACTCATAATGACATTTGAAAACAGACACAAAATAACAGGAAAAGCGCTAAGTGACTTGCTCACTCTGCACTGCCCCTCTGACATCCAAACTGAATGTCTTCAGAATTTACAGAAATTAATTTTTTTTTGATAACTCCTCTTCTCTGCTTTTGCATAAATATTGTAGTGCATGCCTTATGTCTGTTGAGAGCACAGACACCCACTGTAAATCCTGTGAAGCAAACGTGTTGATCAAAGTCTCAACTTCCTATTTCATTGAAGTTCCTATTGAAGCACTTTTGAAGTCATTGTTTGCAAAGTTCACTTTTAATAGCCAGAAAAAGTGTCATGACAGTATTGAGGAAATATACGATGGAGAAGTTTATCAGAAATTAACAACTGGCAATGAGCCTCTCGGTATCTGAGAAAAATTTCTTTAACTTGGAACACAGATGGCATACCCTTTTTCAAGTCTTCAAAGTTTTCTGTTTGGTCTTTTTATTGTGTCATAAATGACTTAAGTTTTGTTCAACGCACAATGCAAGAAAACATGATATTTGCCGGTCTTTGGTTCAGGGACTCAAAGCCATCAATGTTGACATTCCTTGAGCCACTGTGTGACACTCTGAACAAAATTGAAAGAGATGGAATTTCTGTTCAGTTTACAGGAGCTCAGAACCTTTCATATGCAAAGTTTTTACCATTCCCGGAACATGTGATTTGCCAGCAAAAGCATTAGTCCTTAATTGTGTTCAGAATCAATGGACAATTTGGGTATCTAAAGTGCAACAGCCTGGTCAAACAGGAAAGACAGTAGAGAGAGGTCATGTCCATATCTTTCCTTTTCAGGAGTTAGATCCAAAAGGCCCCCCTCGTACCTACAAGGGGTTTGTAGACAATCTAAAGTTGGCCTATGATTCTAAAAGCGTTGTACACAGGGTGAAAGGCCCTACCTGCCTCAGCAGACTAAAAAACTATGATTTGGTCTTGGGTACCGGCATGGACTACATGCACTCTGTACTGTTTGGGAGTTGTGCGTCTATTGATGGTTTTGTGGTTTTCCACAGAGTTTTACCGATGCGCTGTTAGTATGGTCAGCTCAATCAGTGAAGTAGACAAACGGATGAAAGAAATTCAACCACCATTTTTGATTAGATTCCTCTCCTCTGTGGCTTCTCACAGAATGTTCTTTAAAACATCTGACTATTGGTCCATTTTATTGTTTTTGGGCCAGTTGTATTCTGGGGGATTCTTGCAGGCCAATATTATAATCACTTCCTGCTCCTTAGTGAGGTTATCTTCATTCTTCTGATGGAGTCAATTCCGCCTGCACAAATAGATCATTCTGAAAAAACTGCTGTGGAATTTCTGTTCTCAGATGAGTGACCTTTATGGTGAATGATACATGGCAGCCAATATGCACTTGCTTGTTCATCTAGCAGATAGTGTAAGAACTCGTGGACCTCTGTGGACACATTCTTGCTTTTACTTTGAAGACAAAAATGAGCACTTGCATTGTCTTATACATGGGACCCAAAATATACCTGTCCAAATGGTGAATGCTGTAAAGATTATGCTATGTCTCCCTAGCATCCCACAAAACATAAAGCTGAAAACTGCATTCTCTGAGTTCTTGGCCAGAATGACAAGTGACAGTAGTTATCAAGCAAGTAATATCAGCACTGTGGCAATGATTCAGTCTATGTCTTGAAGCTGATGTTATGACTCTTGTGGAACAGTTTCTTGGTCAGAGATTACACAACAATGCTGTGAAGACATATGACAGAGCTCAAATATGGAAAACTGTTTACGCTTCAAAGCAGTATGTCAAAGCTAAACGAAGGAACAATTATACAGTGTTATTCTGTGATGGGATGCAGATCAAATATGGCCAAATTGAATTACTGTGTTCTTACAAAGAAACTAGTGAATCAAATTTGCATTTGTGAATGAATTCTCACTTGCAGGCATAAATCCTCTACAGGATTCTCTGACCGATGGGACATGTTTTCACATTGTCAGCTTACTCGAAGTTCCTGTAAAAAGGACAGTAGTTGCACCTGAAAGTATTTTGGGAAAGCTGATGTTTATTGATTTGTCCTGAATGCCTGCCATTGTGTTTGTTGCACATTTCCCCAACAGACTTGAAAGGGACTGAACATATTTTGAAGTGAAAGAAGAGGTTGTATTCTGAACAGAAAAACCCATGATTTTTTCAACTGGTTCAAATTTCCTAATGAAAATTAGAAGTCTAAGCTGATGGACACATATTACATACAAATACTAGTGATCTCCGAGTGGTCTTTTCATATCTGTTGTCACACTAAAATGTTACTTTTGGGCCCTGCATTTGGCAGGTTTGCTTTGATACATTTTCGGAAACGGAAAGACACTTGGAGCTGAGTGATATTAATGATAGACTCTTTCTGACTATCATCCTTGTTACTAATAAGCTGTTTTCCCAATGTCTATGTCCTATTTAAGAGCAAGTAATGTTGTTAGATTATTGATGTTGAAATATCCAGTGAAAAATATTGTTATATTTGCTTTTGTCTGCATTATGTAACTCCATTTTTCACCATGTAAATATCAAAACATATTTAAAATGTCTTGGAAGTTTGTTTTTGTCATGGACAACCATATAAAAACCATTACAATGAGGACCATGTATTTGAGTTTATTTATGATATTTTTTTTTTTTAAAGAAACCATTAGTTTTGGATGAGAAAGTGTTGGAGTGTTGGAGATCTTTATTTGTGCTGTCTGAGCTCACCATGAGATGCGCAAATTAGACTGGGATGAGAATAGTTTGAGATCATAGAGAGAGCTCTCTGGTTTCTCTGCCTGAGATCAAAAAGACGCACCAAACTTGAGACAATCTGAGAATTATTTGAGAGCTTGATGAGATCTATTTTGAAACTTAAAGGGAGTTTTGTGTGGCTTTTTCACCAGGAAAAAAATTTGAGAAACAGGAGAAATAAGCAATAATCTCATTTTGGTTTCACATAGACCTCATTGTTGTCTAGGAGAAATACATTAGATGTTTTAGACATCTCTTTTCTAATTTTCTTTTCCTCTGGGAGGTAACAAGCAAAACCTGGTATGGATTTTCAGAGAAATATTTCCCTCTTCAAACATTGTAGAATTCTCATCTCTGTGTGAACATACCATACCATTAAATCGTTTATAGCGCAGCTGTAGCAATGGCACACACAACAATTTTGGTGGCTAGCTAACTTGCAAACATATGGATATTTGACAGTTTAATAGGCTAAATAATTATTTTAACAACAAAATTGTCGATCAAAACCAGAAAAAAAATATGTGCTGAAATAGCTACGGTATTTCAAATTCCTACCTCAAATACAAAAAGTGGTAAATCTTACATCTACGTTTGTGTGGCTCACGAAGGTGTTCGAATGCTGTGTCATAACCGACCTCACCTCAGGGACGCAAGGTGTTCTTCCACTGAGGGTCATGGAATATCTCTCTCTCTCTCTCTCCTCCTCTTCTCTCTCTCTCTCTCTCTCTCAATTTCTATATACACTTTTGGGACACATTAAATATCCATTTTTCTTATGTTAAAAGAACCAATAGATAATATGACATCTTTAAATTTGGAAACATTATAGAATCTCTTTAAGAAAATTCAAATAGTTCACTCTACTTACAAGGAGGTACCTCACCCCAATTTATCATCAGATGTGGGGTTAAACAGGGCTGCCCTATTTCTCCATTTCTCTTTGTAATGGTTACAGAAATGCTTTCTATTTTTATTACAAATTCAAACATAGTTCCATAAAAGGTACTTGGGCAACCAGTAATCACCAGCCAGTTAGCAGATGATACAACCATCTCTATGAAGCAGCTAACGGAAGTTCCCAAGATATAACATATAATTCACATTTTCTCCAGAGCCTCCATTCTAAAGCTAAATTTGAATAAGTGTGAACTAATGCCAGTTCAGCAAAGACGCTTAACAGAGGCTTACAGCATCCCTATAAAATCCACAGTTAAATACTCAGGCATGTATATATCCAAAGATCCTTTTGAAAGCAAAAATATGAATGTGTGGAAAGTAGTAGATGAATTCCAAAGTACACTTCGCTCATGGTTATTAAGAGATATTAGCTTATTGGGTAGAATATTTGAACTAAAATGAAAGTACACTGCATACTCAAAGTAGAGCTATTAAAAAGATCAATCAAGTTAATTTTGATTATATCTGGATCAGGAAAATTCATTTACATTAATAGAGCAGAGATGGCCAAAGAATTTAAAGATGGAGGCCTACAAGCCATCGGTTTTAATTTTAAATATGGTACCATGAAAATTAATTGGTTAAAATCTAAATCTAAACAACAAACATCTTCTGGTTCCATATTCCCAGAGAAACATTCAAGAAATTGTGAGGGATCAAATTTTTACTTAGATATGATTTCAACATTCAATGTTTCCTGTTTAAATTATCCAACTTTCACCAGCAGGTCATGTTATAATGGAAACAGTTGCACCTCCAGGATTATTTTCTATACTATAATTACAAAACTAAAAGATTGCAGATTTGAAGATAAAACCTTTCGTAGCATGTGAAAATGCGCTGTTATATTTTTACTGTTTTACTGCAGAATCACATAAAATCCACCATTAAATATTGGTCATTTACACACACACACAATGGGATGGTGTTCTTGGGGTCATAGGCAGCATTCCTCCTCCTCCAAACACGGCAAGTTGAGTTGATGCCAAAGAGCTCCATTTTGGTCTCATCTGACCACAACACTTTCACACAGTTGTCCTCTGAATCATTCAGATGTTCATTGGCACTTCAGATGGGAATGTATATGTGCTTTCTTGAGCAGGGGGACCTTGCGGGCGCTGCAGGATTTCAGTCCTTCACGGCATAGTGTGTTACCAATTGTTTTCTTGGTGACTATGGTCCCAGCTGCCTTGATCCTCCTGTCTAGTTCTGGGGTGATTCCTCACTGTTTTATGATAATTGCAACCTTACGCTGAGATCTTGCATGGAGCCCCAGGCGAGAGGATATTGACAGTTCTTTTGTGTTTCTTCCACTCGAATAATTGCACCAACTATTGTCACTTTCTCACCAAGCTGCTTGGCAATGGTCTTGTAGCCCCTCAGACAGTGTTTGATTTAACACACCGATGTTGGAGTGAAGTAAACGTGTGTGTCCTGCTGTAATCTGGAGAAGGAGACAAGACCTCCAACATGAGTGTGTGTGGAGAACAGGACTTTCACTTTTAGTGAGAGGAAATAGTTTTAGACATGAACACCTTTAGTTTGAAGTTTGAGTTTAGTATCATGTACATCTGGTGCTTTTCGCTTTGTTCGGGTCCAGTGTGTCAATAATCTTTAGTCCATGAATCAGGAATGAACAGCAGCATTTGAAATAATTTTACATTTTGTATTGTTTTCAGTGATTTTGCATTAAAACATGTTATTATTTTGTTTATTAGAACTTGCCTCTGTGTATTAGCCAAAGTTGAAATCCAGCCTGAAAGAGAAGTTTATAAGAATTAATGAAGGAATCACAGCATACATGGAAGCTCAGCACTTCTGAACGAGATCTATACAGATCTCTACATCACAGAGGGTTGAGTGGAGTGGACATGTCAATAATGAACATGAGGTGAGACAGATTGAGACAGCGTCAGGAGAGCAGCAACACAGGAGACACCCATCAAATGTAATGAGCTCTTTCTGCAGACCTCCAACATGAGTGTGTCTGGAGAACAGGGGACTTAAAGAAAAACGGAGAGGTGAGTTACTTCTTACATTCACCAGCAAGAAATACACACCGTCTCATGGGAACAGATCTGTATCCGCAACACTCACTAGTTTACAGAGGAACTAAACTTTGGTTTGGTGTTTTAATAGCAGTGAATATATCACTGATCTGATCTAAGAACAGTTTAGAGAAATCATTCACCAGAGAAGAAAGTAAAAATGACTGTGTAATGTGGGAGGAGAAGGAGAGTGTAGGTTTGACAGTGAATTCCTACAGGCTTTAAGACCCAGCTGAGTCAGTTATCTGTGATTGGGACTCCTGACATCAGTGGAATTCCTGAGATATGGGGTACCTGTTTCCGAATAAGTGTGCAGACTGTAGCTGATACAAAGATGGAATTATTGGTGTTTATTATGAACAACATTGTGTAACAGTGCTGAGACCGCAGATTATTGCCTGATATTTCTGTTCTAATTACAGAATGATGGAGGGAAAGAGATCAGACTCACCAGAACCCGTTGTGTGTGTCCCTGAAGATGACTGGTCAATGGAACTTCCAATTACCTTCAGAGATGTAGCCAGTTCTCCTGATGTGAGGTCAGTACAGTGAGGTGTTTTACAGCAGTGTTCCACCTGATCAAACTCACTGGTCTCATTATGAAGCCCCTTCATGATCTTTATCAGGTGTTGAAGCAGTAAAACACTAAAGTGTGCAGTGCTGCAGTCTCGGACTGGCAATGAGAAAACCCGCTTTAAGTGAGTTAGTTCAGCGCAACGGTCCCTGGCTGGAGATTCCTAGCACACAAATATTTACACCTGGGATATTGAAATGATCTAGATCACTATTTTATTTATAAACATGTTAGTGTCAGTGGAGACCCTTTAAATCAGTGTATTGTGTTAAGAGGATAGTGTTAAATATCTGTCTTTGTATGTATTAGTGTGCTGTGCAGCCGGAATACATATAGTCTATATTACATCATGTGATTTATTTGTTCACAGACCAAAAGAAGAAATCAAACATCAAAGAAATCGAAGCGACTCATATTCAAGGTGTGTGTGTATTTTTAATGTGTGTAACTTGTGTGTGAGTGGTAGATTGCAGGTTTTTTTTTTTTTTTAAGATAATGACAGTTCACAGGTTTATCGATGTGCAGCAGCATTATGGGTCATGAAATTCGTTGTAGGTCTGTGGTAGTATAGAAAGAGTCCTTTCTTCTTTTCATAAAATAAAGCAACTCGTGTATAAGATAATATTTAGATGGTTGCCTGTGTGTTTCTAACCAGGAGCTGGAACTCAAAGTCATCACTCTGATAAAGAATGAGCTGAAGAGGTTTAGGAAGCTCCTGAGTCCAGATTACCCAGCATGCACTGAGAGGGAGGTGGAGGGATGAGGAGGATCTGCAGTGTCAGAGAGAGGGAGCTGAAGATCACACTGCATGTCCTGAAGAACATGAACCACACAGATCTCGCTAACACACTGCACAACAAAAGAATTCTGAGTCAGCGGCTTTATTCCATCAGGTTCACTTTAGAGGAAAATAGTTTTGGATCATGAACTTAGTCAGTTTTGACTTTCAGTTTGAAGTTTGAGTTTAGTATCATGTTCATCTCTAGTGCTTTTCTGTTTGTTCTTGGTCCAGTTTGTGATATTTGCAAAATGGTCCTGTTCCTTCAATAATATTTAGTCCATGAATCAGAAATGAACAGCAGCATTTGAAAGAATTTTACATTTTGTATTGTTTTCAGTGATTTTGCATTAAAACATGTTATTATTTTGTTTATTAGAACCGCCTCTGTGTATCAGCCAAAGTTGAAATCCAGCCCGGAAGTTATGGGGTGAAGTAGGAAATCATTGAATACGGAAGCAACTTCTGAACGAGATCCATACAGATCTCCTACATCACAGAGGGTGGAGTGGACATGTCAATAATGAACATGAGGTGAGACAGATTGAGACAGCGTCCAGGAGACCAGCAAGCACAGAGACACCCATCAAATGTAATGAGCCTTCCTATCAAGACAAGTCCATCAGAAGAGAGCTGACAAAAGAGTTGCTGGAATTGGAAAACAGTCTCTGTGCAGAAGTTCATTCTGACCGAGCCAGCGAAAAAGCAAATCAGGACATCACCTTCATGTTTCCATTTCCTTTAGAGAGCTGAAACCGATGAAGGCAGAAAACTCTAGCCGATGGAGAGCTTCATCACTTTTTCCCGGTAAATGAAAACTGAATTACTGCACTGGACTCCTGACAAAGTGCTGTTGATCTTTGAGGTCTGGATGAGTGTTTAAATTCCTCTAAATTTCAGAAGAACTGAGAGATTGTGTGTGGACAGATTCAGACCACGGTGGGTGTGCTGCTGACAAACCTCATCAAGGGGAATCTGCTTCCTCTGCTCTCCCTCTGGATAACCTCTCGACCAGGAGCAGCCAATCAAATCCCTCCTGAGTGTGTAGACCAGGTGACAGAGGTACGAGGCTTCAGTGATCCTCAGAAAGAGGGAGTACTTTGCGGAAGAGGATCCAGTGATCGAGAGCCCGGCCACTAACATCATCACATGAAAGCTTCGCGCCTCTGCATCTACGTGCCACATCCCAGTCTTCGCCGGATCTCAGCCACTGTTCTAGACAGAATGTTGGGTGAAGCAGAGAGTGGAGAGGTCCCTAAGACTCTCACTCAAATGTCCACACTTCTGATTGCGATCAGACACAAGGACCAAAAGTACCATCAGAAATGTGACTCTGATCCTCAGCAGACCAAAAAGAGTATCCTGGCACTGGGAAACTGGCTTTTCCGCCTGGCTGGTAGAAAGGAACCTGATCTTCTACGTAGAGAAGACCTGAGAGAGTGTGGCATTGATGTTGAAGCTGCAGTGTACTCAGGAGTGTACCCAAATCTTCAGGGAGAGAGTTGGGGCTTCACCTGGGAAGGTGTTCAGCTCTTGTACATCTGAGGTTCAGGAGTTTCTGGCTGCTTTATACACATATCTCTGCTTTATTTTTAGAAAGACAAATGTGTTAGTGGAGCAACGACTGGACTTTTCCATTTCTTCAGCATGTCAACCATGTCTGATTTTTTCAGGAGTGCAGTGGACAAGGCCTTACAGAGTGAGAATGGACACCTGGACCTCTTCCTCCGCTTCCTTCAGGGTCTCACCTAGCCCCAATCGGCAGTTCCTTACGAGGCTTAATACCCCAGGACAGGAAGCAGCTCACAGCAAACAGAAAACAGTCGAGTACATCAAGGAGAAGATCAGGGGAGAATCCATCTCCAGAGAAATCCATCAATCTGTTCCACTGTCTAGAATTGAATGATCAGTTCTCTACTTAGGAAGTACAGACTTACCTGAACAGAAGGTTACAGTCGTCTCATGGAAACCCAGACTCTCTCCTGCTCAGTGGTCAGCACTGGTGTTTGTGTACATTGAACTCAGATCAGGAGCTGGATGAGTTTAATTTGAGAAATATGACCTCATCAGAGGAATGTCTTCTGAAGCTGCTGCCAGTGGTCAAAGCCTCCAGAAAGCTGTGTGAGTATTTTTATTTATAAATGTATTACCGCATGGTTTTATTTTAATGTAACACTGAACTGCACTGTTTGGATTAATGCTTGATATTAGTTACTCTATTCACTTTAAACAAACCTCGGTACTGTTACAGAAGATTGATCCCCCTTTTTACACTAACACGTTACGTCTCGCACTGAGATCTGGGCCATATGGACAAAACCTTATATCACCATTTATGACCTTTTTCTCTAAAACCTGATGAAATGATTCTCTACAAAAATAACTGCATGTATTCATCACTGCTTTTTGATAATTTTGTGAACTAAATACCAGGAAATGCACTTTTCTTTTCTCCCTTTTACTTGAAAAGAGACTATGAACAGAACTTCACAATTGAGAAGTTGTGGGTACAATTTCAATTCCATTTCCATTTCCATGGGAACAATTTCAATACAACATGTGACATTGTGTATTTGTGTGTGTGTGTATGTGAGAGAGAGAGAGAGAGAGAGTAGATAGAGGGTAGAGAGAGAGAAAGTTAAAGGTACAGGAGCAGTGTGGCTGTGAAGCTAGTTGTGCACACATAAATTTTATTTTAGACATTTTAAAAAGCTCTCACATCTGATGTTAATGTTATTTATGCTATGCTAACAGAAAGTAATAGTTAATAATAACACGCCTTACATTTTATTGTCTGTTTCTGTTCTGTTTCACCAACTAAATATTTCCAAACAATGCCACAGCACGTCCTGCTCATTTTTAGTTCAAACTCGAGATTTCTTATTTATTTTATTTATTTTTGTTGGAGACCTTTTAACACGTACTTTCATTAAAAAATGGTAATAGTCGGACTATTGACCGCCCTGATTCAAACCGCACCCACAAATTTAAAAAAAAAAATGTTTTGTGTAGATAGGGCTGCACTTTGTCTATAGGCCGCAGGTGTCCATGTCTGAAACATGAGATATATTACACAGAAAGTTTTTTTAACTTTAATTAAATACTTACTATAAATGCTTTTTCCGCAGCGCCTGTGCAACAAGCTGTCAGTTAAAAAAAATACAGTTGCCTACCAGGAAAAGTCATTGATGGACATCTTCATCTTCCTCATGCGCACTTATGTAACCACTAAAAGTCGAGGTGGTTCTTCAGTGTCGGAATTGAACAGCCTCAGAATTAGCGGTACTTTGTCACACACCACCTCTGAAAGCTTCAGTTTCAGAGTCGTTCTTCACGGCCACCTCCACCGCGTCTCACCATCGAACATCATTGATACCAAGCTTACGTGCAGCAGCTCTATTTCCTTCTGCAAACCAGATTGATCGCCTTTAACTTGAAAAGGCAGCATCATATGCATTTCTGCATGTGTTTTATCTGATGAGGGGGTGCCATGAAGCACAAATGACTCATCGAAGAATTTAGTGTGAGTGCGTTTGATTTAATTCAAACAGTTTCACTGGTCCACTGTCCCAATTCTCATTGGTCCGATGTGATGAGGCTAAATGTTTTGGCTGTGTTACGAACCGGACTGAGGCGGATGCAGGTGCAAATCAGGGTCTTTATTATCATGGCATAAAATCGACATCATGAATCCAAGGCATGGACACACAAAACGATACAAACGACATCACCTATCTAACCTTTACAAAACTATAATACTGAGCGAAGTGCTCACTAACCGAGGGGTTAAATAGTAAACATAATCAAACTAAACCATGGACACCTGGGGCAAATTAAAAGCACACTAAACTAAACTAAATGCTCAAGCAGGAAGTGATCGAACTAAAACAAAGTCACGTGACCGTCAGGACTCGCGCCAAGTGCCCTCTGCTGGCCGTGGTGTAAAAGGGCGGCATGTAAAGGCGGCATTGAAGGAATGTAGCAACCATGGGAAAATTGAGTGCTTGCATCATTGTTGTCTAAGCCGCAGTGTTCAAAGCATGTGAAAAAACTAGCGGCTTATAGTCCGGAATATAGTATTATTATTATTATATATATTATTATTATCAGTTACAATGATCCTTAAAGAAATGAAAAACAGAAATGGTTTTGTTGAACAAATGCTTTATTATAATAAGCATTTGTTTATAATAATAATAATAATAATAATAATAATAATAATAATAATAATAATAATTGGGATGATGTGGTGTCCTGTCCTCTGATTTCTGTGTGTGTGAGAAACACTCACATTTCTGTTGTATAGCGGTAAACTTTAGCTGGATTGATGGTTGTGTTTGTGTGTTTGAGGTCAGAGTTCTGATATTTCATCATTCTCTTCAGGCTGCGGGCCTGTAATCTGACAGAGGAAAGCTGTAGAGTTCTGTCCTCAGTTCTCAGCTCAAACTCCTCCCGACTGAGAGAACAGGACGTGAGTCTACAATAACCTGTAGGATTCAGGAGTGAAGCTGCTCTCCTGCTGGACGAAGAACTGCACTGTACACTGAGACACTGAGGTACACACACACACACACACACCCCAACAACAGTAATAAGAATAATTATTAGTAATTCAAATAAATGAAAAACATGGCACTGAAAGTTTACCCCATACGATTAATCAATTATTAACAATAAATAAATAAATAATCGACCAAACAAATTGATTGTGAAAATAATCGATTAGTTGTAGCTGTTGTAACTGCTGGTAAACAGGGGGATGGGAAAGGGGCGGAGTTTTGAGCTCCCTGCTGGGCAAAACAACCTCTCCACAGAAAACATTGAGACAGAGATAAATCGGAGAGCAGGACTAAAGCTTTTGTTTTTTTCTTTTTTTTTTGATGGTAAAACTATCAACTATACAACTGCCACAATAAAAATTATAACATTTTTTAGAGAGCAAGTGTTCCTTCACCTGGGGCTCTGGCACTATTTTTAATAAACATTATATTTTATAAGTATGTTTCAGACTTTTGTGTGTGTGAAATTACACACTGTGTAAATGTAGTCATGCTACTGCCATTTGTTTTCATTTTGTGCCATTTGGAGACGTTATTTTGTGCCTAAAAAATTGTTTGCTATTTCTAGAAGTCTCCAATGTTTAAAGGCTTTGTGCCATTTTATAGCTTTGTCATTTAGAGATGTTTCGGTGTCATATGGAGAGGTTTTACCCGTGTTTGATAACCTTTCACAATTTTAGTGGTTCGAGATAACTTCCTCATATTTTGTGTTCTATGGACAAGTACTTGGGGCATCTTTGAGACCAGAAATGGGACTGATATTTCCAACATTTGCTGTGAAGATATAACAATTGATTCAAGTATAATTTTTTTAATATATGTATCAAAAATATATGCCCCAGGTAGACTAGGTAAAAAGAAGAAAAACTTGGAAATAAATAGCTAATCTTAAAGTCTTAAGTATCTACTGCATATGAGCCATTAACCACTACTGTATTTGTAAGTCGCTTTGGATAAAAGCATCTGCCAATGAATAAGTAAATAGTAAATATGTTGTGTGAGATCACAAAACAAATGTATTCAGGTAAACACTTTATTTCCCACCTGATGGAAACATATCATTTCACAATCAGATAAATAAATCTAACACTTTCATCATTTCTCTTGCAGTCTGTGTGAGTGTAATCTGACAGAGGAAAGCTGTAGAGTTCTGTCCTCAGTTCTCAGCTTAACCCTCGACTAGAGAGAGAACCTAACCCTGAGTCACAATAAACTGCATGATTCAGGAGTGAAGCTGCTCTCTGCTGGACTGGAGAATCCACACTGTAGCACTGAGACTCTGAGATACACACAAACACACACACACACACACACACACACACACACACACAACACACACACACACACACATACCAAGTAACAGTAATAATAATACTTAATTATATTCAAATAAATGAAAAATGGCACTGAAAAGTTCATGTCCCAGCGTTATTAATTGATTATTAACAATAAATAAATAATTGACCAACAAATTGATTGTGAAAATAATAGTTAGTTGCAGCTGTGTGCTTAACTGCTGGTAGGCAGGGAGACGGAAAGGGGCGGAGTTTAATCTCCTGTTGGCAAACAATTCACACCTCTCCATGAAAACATTGAGACAGAGATAAATCAGAGAGCAGGACTAAAGCTTTTTTTTATTTATTTTTTTATAGTAAAACACTTATATACAACTGCCACAATAAACTTATAAACATGAAACCGGTGATTGTTCAGATTGTATAAACGTTTACTACCTTACATTACTTTACATAGACAGAAATCCATTTCGCTAGTAGCGCTTTATAAATCATGCACATTTCCATTGGTATGGAAACCATCACTTTATTGAAGAAAACACACGCAGTTCCATATTTAATCACAAATGTCCTCTTCAAAAAATGCATTGTGTTTTAATATCCCAGCCCCACTGGAATTTTTAATAATTAATATAAACTGAATTTAGACACATTCTAAAAAAGGTAATCTGCTTTGGCTATGCTGAACAACCCGCCTCCTAAATTTTAATCGGGCAGTCTAACTTGATTGATACCCACATGGACCAATTGTAGATACTTGTAGCTTTCAAACAAGCCCAAACTCGACATGATTGACCAGTCAGGGCTGAGAAAATCAAACGCCAGAATCAGCATAACCAAACCTTTTACGCTTGCATACGTTGGTCTTGAGTTGTGTGTGAGCTGGTACAGGGCAATCAGCACAGCTACAGCCGCGTGAGAAAACTATCAGTAAATGGCAGCTCCCTCTAGCAGTCTTCCTGCAAAACTTTATACAGCAGGGGTATTGCATGTGTGGCAGATTTTTTCTTGATCGCTAATTTGATAATAAAAAAAAAAGAAAAAAAAACTGAATATATTGCCCCCAGGTAGTCTAGCTAAAAAAGAAGAAATACTTGAAATAACGGCTAATTCTTAAAGTCTTAAGTGTCTACTTTCATGGCGCTTCATTAACCACTAACTATGTTGTGTGAGATCACAAAAACAAATCAATGCTGAAGTCAGTTATGTACAAGGCTACCTGCCGTGAAACTGGAACTAAGTGTCAGCTTGCAAGGGGTTAAATAATATGCCAATATTAGTTTATTGTTTATACACAGGCTGTTCATTTTATATTTTTATCCTGACATTAGAACCTTGTATTCAGGTAAACACTTTATTTCCCACCCTGATGGAAACACCTCATTTCACAATCAGATAAATAAATCTAACACTTCATCATTTCTCTTCCAGTCTGTGGGTGTAATCGTGGGTGTAAACATGGACGAAAGCTGTAGAGTTCTGTCCTCAGTTCTAAACTCCTCCAGACTGAGAGAACTTAACCCATCGTACACAAACTGCAGGATTCAGGAGTGAAGCTGCTCTCTGCTGGACTGGAGAATCCACACTGTACACTGGAGATTCTGAGGTACATTACACAGCACACACACACACACACACCACCAACAACAGTAATAATAATGTTTTAGTATGGGTCTTTAACTGCAAAATGAGCTGCTGTGCCCTTTCCCCTTCCCCATTTCCCCCTCTCTACACCTACTAGTCTCTCCAGTCGCTCAAAAAAAAATATATATCTCCGAAGATGGTGTAGTATAATTTGCGCCATCAGGAGCACACTATCATTATAAGGAGACTCCAGAAACTTCCGGGAGATGGGGATGTCTGTTTATGATGTTATTTATTTGTTATCTTCTTTTCATGTTACACGTGACGCTGACTCGACTGTACCTCAGAAAATACCCACCGAGTCCAAATGTCAGAGTCTGTATCAGCTGGAGTACAAATTTCCTTGAAAGTGTGACAAGTCGAATTCGTTCATAATTCGGAACTTGAGTACCCCAACTCATTATAATTCACCCTGCCACTATTGTGAGGTAATATACATACATACTGTTAGATTTCTGGACACTCAGATTAGGTCCGTTCAGTCCCCCGCCTTGTCTTCAGCCTTTATCTTCTACATTTAACTTTTAATTCTGGGCTATGTGTGGTTTTCGCCGAGCATTCAGGTCCGGAGAGTCCCAATGAACACACACCGACACATGCTGTTGCAGAGAGTTCTCAGTTTATTATTGAAAAACAGGAGTTATTTATAAGGAGATAAGAAGCAGTGTGTGTGGACGTTTACTTGTGCAGGTACCAGACAGATTTAGACAAAACACACAGCACATGGTGATAATACAGTAATAAGTCATGTGTCATGCTGACAATAAAACACACGTGCCAGCTTATAATAGTATAGCAGTTTGATCAGCTTATTCAAAGAGTGTAAATTAAGTGAATACATTCATCATAGGTAATTGAGGATTCAGTTCAACTTCCCTCTTTTATTCTATCATAGCGCAGAATAATCGTAAAGAATTCTCTAAAATCAAAGGTTAACATCACCCCTTCCACAGAAAGTACATATGTCTGTGAGAAAACACATCTCAGGCCGCTGGAAAACCGTGGGCATCATTGTCATGAATATAAAGTGTGGGGCCGGATGGGTTGGGTAGGAACCAGAATTGGAATTAACCAACTGGGGAGAGCTGGGAAAAGACTGTGCTGCAGAATTTAGAACTGAGGTGATACAATTTAACGAATACATGAACAAATACAGGGGCTGAAAAGGAAGGATGTATATGAGAACAATTATAATAAGGGGGAGTGGCAGATGAAGAGGAAAACCATCCGAATAAGTCCTACCCAAAGACCCCAATGTGATTCTACTTCTTCATCTCAACCGGAGATCTTCAGTGACCTTTTTCATCTTTCTAAAAGCATGTGGAATCACCCAGAGCATCATTAATGGGTACATATGTACACAATGTTTGCTCCCACAACCATAGCACACACCCTCCTTCCTTAGCTAACATCAGATCCAGACGGAGTCGGTGCTCAGTACCATTAATCTGAGTGCAAGTCGTTCCTATCATTAATCGACTCAGTGGCTTCAGTTGTAGGGGCATTGCAAGCACGGAGAGGCGTGTAGTGAGTTACTTCTCGTGAGTTCCACACCCTGTCATTCCAAATCTAGGAAAAATAGAGGTCTAAAAATCGTTTGGCCACTGTTGACATTTTATGTTCATTCGGGACTTCAGAAAGATCGAAAAGCAGTCTATAAGAACCTCTTTGAACGCCGGCTCTAGGGATCTGGAGATGGGGTATGTCACGTATCTGGGAAACCCGGACTCATTCCCATCAGCCACCTGCACTACACCACATGACCACATGCGCTACCCATGCACCTGATCTACGTTTCTGTTAATGAGCACTCATGTATATTTATAGTCCTTGTCTGCACTTTCTCCTTGTCTTTGTTGTCTAAGACCCACGGTGTTTATGTCAGTTTCTTGTCTCATGCCAGCGTTTTTGCCAGAACTTGTTTCGTAGTCTGTTTGTGCGTTATTAAGTCATTTGAAGATCAAGTATTGCTTCTTGCCTCAACCCTTTCCAACCTCCCGGACTCGGTGACAGAACGAAAGACCCTGAATGAGAAGCAGCAGATTTAATAATTTTTTGTTCATGATGGATGCCTGGTACAACAACTACGCCGGAGTGGTATCTCCGGCTCACGGGAGCAGGAAGAAGGTCGTAGGGCACTGATGGCTCCTGACCAGCCGAAAGTCTCCTAACTCTACCATCGCGGGTGGTTGTACGCATGCACCACTCCACACCCGAGTTGTGATAGAATATGCCGCTACACGGGTTGGAGTGGGATGCTCGAAGACAGAATCAATCCCTCCTCCCCTTCTGGATGCACGCTCTGCCGTCCCGTTTCAGCTGAGGTCATCACGCAGCCGTCCCGTTCAGCTGAGGTCATCAAAACGCAGCCGGTCCCGGCTCCAGCAGGTCCCGTCGCGCAGCCGTCCCGTTCAGCTGGAGTCGTCGCGCCGCGCAGTCCTTGCTCAGCTGAGGTCGCCGCCAGCCCTTTCCGTTCCCAGCTGAGGTCGTCGCAAGCATTCTTCCCGTTCAGCGAGGTCGCGCATGCTACTCCCTCCGTAGCTGTGGACGGACTGGCCAGCATCCCTGCGCTCGGCTGTGGACGTCGCTCTGCCTTCCTGCTGCTCAGCTTTGACTTCGCTTCTGCCTTCTGCTCGGCTGTGGACGTCGCTTGCCTTCCCTGCTCGGCTGTGGACGTCGCTCTGCCCTCCCTGCTCGGCTGTGGACGTCGCTTCTGCCTCCTGCTCGGCTTTGTGGACGTCGCTCGGCCTTCCTAAGCTTGAAAGCTGAGGTTGTTACCGGCCTTACAGCCTGGCTGCGGTCGTCTCTCTTTATCCTGCTTCGCCATAGGACGCCGCAATTTCGCCCCATGCTCAACAAGACGTCGCTCCCTTACGGCGGCGCTTCAGTGTGTCGCTCCCTTCCTGCTCCGAGGACGCCGTTCCCCCCTCATGCTCCTTGAGAGCCGTCGTTTCCTCCCTTAGGCCTTGCGGTGAACCTCGTCCTCGCCGCCTTGCAGAGGAAACCCTCGCCCCCTCGGGTGGTGCCTCATGGAGAACCCTCGCCTCCCCGGGTGCCTTTCGCGGAGAACCTCGCTCCCCCAGGAGCTCAGCGGAGACCTCGCTCCCCCCTTTGAGCCTCGTGGAGACCCGTTCCTCTTCTGCCCCAGGAAGGAGCCCGCTCGCTTCATGCCGGACGTTCCTTTGCCTCCCTGTGCCATTGTGGGAGCCGCTCGGTCTACCGACTAAGTTGAGGACCTTTTGCCCGGGGACCTGGGCCACCGGTGGGGCGTGTCGTGTTTGGGTGCTCCGGAGTAGCACCTTTGGGGGAGGGTTCTGTCAGTCGTATCTGGAAACCGGACTCCATTTCCCATCAGCCACTGCACTACACCACATGACCATTACGCGCTTACCTCATGCAACCGGATTCACGTTTCTGTTAATGGAAAGCACTCATGTATATTTATAGTCCCTTATCGGGGCACTTTCTCCCTTGTCTTTCGTTGTCTTAATCTGTGTTTGTCAGTTTCTTGTCTCATGCCAGATTTTTGGCAAGATCCTGTTTTTTGTAGTCTCTGTTTGTGCGTTATTAAATATTTAAAAAATTCATGCGATTGCTTCTAGCCTCAACTTTCGCAACCTCCGACCCGCAGTGACAGGGCATATATGGACTGGACACTTAGTAGGCCCTACTGTTCTAGTAGGAACATGATGAACCACATCCTCAGTTGTCAAAACGCACATTCCATCAGTAAGTCGAGCAAAGGTGCAGAGACCATAACAGCCATGGGGAAGAGTAGGCGCGTCCTAAAATTCCACAAAACCAGTAAAGGTCTTCTACTGTGTTTGCACCAAACAACCGAAAGCCCTTAGGAACAAGTATCGTAGTCCTTACAAAGTCCATTTATCAGTATACCAGCCACCAATTTTGTTAACCTTTTCGCCAGGGTTAATCAATTTAGGGGTGTAACGAAATTCATCAAGCATCGAGGTAGGGAGAATAGAGCACCATATACACAGATGTCATTCCATCCTTTCCTATAGGATAAGGGTGTGATCTCTGATAATTCACGATAAAAACATACAGCGAATTTATTACCCTTAGGTAAATGGACGATTGATGACAGTCGCGGTATCTAAGGGGTTAAAAAGATCCTTCCTCTTGAGAGGAGTACAGGGGTCCAGGCAATCAGTAGGCAATAGTTACAGTAAAATCATGATTTCAATGTTTTCTATCCAAGGATTTTTTACTGCCTGTACCACATTATGTGGCTCACAGCCTTGAGTTGGTAAAAATATTTTCAGAGAAAATGTGAGCCAAAGAACAGAAAAAAAACACATTGAGTTGTGTTCTTACTTTCTTTCTTCTCACCAAGGAACTGCAAAAAATATCATAGTGAGCCTTAATATACGTATTTCCCAAAATCATCATCTTTCTGGGACAACGTGTAATAATTTAATCACAGAGATCATTGAGTTTGGCTACTGATGAGCAACACTTAATTCAATCATGGGTAATTTCTTGATCTTAGGGAGATTAAAAGCTATGTTTAAGCATCCCTATTGAAGGGTTCCGATTCGGTGTTTGATGGAGTAAGACGCCAGTTGAGTCTCCTGCTGATTTCGATTAAATTGTAATTAATTAGCACTTTTTGGTCATATAACACATTTGACTTATTCTACTTCATTTCCCTTATTTGAATTTTTAACTTGGTGGTTCGTTTAGAAATACCTGGAAGGGAGCCCTTCAGACAAAAACGCGCCATGAGCACGTCTCCTTCTCCCCGGAACCCGCAACGCGATCTCCGAGCAGTAACCCTGACTTCACGCAGACTCAAGCTAGAGCTGCTGGCTTTGGCAGAGGCGAGCACTGATGTTTTTAAAAGAGTTCCAGAGTTCGGTCTGGAGAAGGGAGCCGGTTTGGACCGGTCCCACCAGACCCTTCAGTCGAAGTTTGTCAAGCAGCGAGGTTCCAATTGTGAGCTAGTTGTTGATATTTTTACGCCATGCAGAGAGCTCCAGTGGATTAAAGTGAGGGATTTGACCATCTCCGTTTTCCTATACTATAGCAGTCAAGATAGCCCCCGCCCAGGCCGCATTTAACGAGGTTACGTCAACTTTAGGATAATGAGAGGGCGCTCGCTATGGAATACTTCACCCAGCCTCACGCTTTCATACATATAGTAGTTTATTTCAGCTGGAGGAAGCAGAGATACGTTAAACTAATGGCAATCAGTTTATATTTTATGGCTATTTAATTTAAATGGGTGCCTGTTCTTGTTTTTTTTCTTGGGGGGGGGGGGGGGGGGGGTTAATTTCTTGGTCTTTTTTCTTCTTCTCACTTAAATATTTGGGAAAGGGAAGGGAGGGAAGGTAGATGAATCACACTTATATGAATCATCTGAATATGTAGCCATTATGTTCTTAAATCATACAAATGAATCACATGTAAATGAAGTTCATATGAAAATGAATAAATAAAGTAAAAAAAAAAAGGCATCCCTATTGATTTATTGATAATAATAATCCTGCTGTACGAGAGGAGGTGGTGGAAACACATCTGATTGATGGGTTTGTTGGGAACTCACCATCCCCAAGAAAGTAGCTGAAAACGGGTGATGGGCCATATATATGAGGAGCGGGTTGATATGAATCAGGCTGATGATATGGGACATATTGTGCTTGGAAAATACCGAGCCACCTCTTAGCATAAAATCAACATCAGGCCACACTTGACCTCTTCCTTTGCCAGTTGCTGACCAGTTAGTTTTTGCGTAATAACAGCGTCACAGCAGCCCAGTGTAGCGTAGTTCTTGCAATAATGACATGCCTTATGGGCACAGAGATAGCCGTTTACCCTTTTAACATGTTCCTTTTTTTGGATTATGCATGTTAATAGCCTGAGGAAAAGTCAAATCAGTTTAGCAAGTTGGAGTCTATAAAAGCTTCCTTTCCTTTCCTTCACGCTGCATACCATTTCTTCAAAATTAGGCTGGTTGCAACCCCAGCGATGACGAGGTAATTCTACCCAATTAACAGGCGGAGAGTCTGGCCAAATTCAAAATTAGTACCATTAATTTCACCTGGGGAACTTCAGGTTAGTCACAACTGGTCTGGTAGAAGGCCCCCTCACTCCACTTTACAAATTAGGCTATATATTAAAATGGTCAGTTCTACAGAAAATGGTACTTCATTTTATTCATATTTAATATTAGTAAACAAATAAAATTTTTGTTTTATTTAGTCGAATAATACTATATTCTGGTGTGTATTGGGTTCTTTTCTATTCTTATATATTTAATAAAACAGTTGTGTGCTTTAGTTCTGTTTCAGCCATGACAAGAAGTTCAGCAAGCGACAACATGCTACGGTATAACGCACTGCTACACTTCCCAGTCCGGAATACAGAAAATAAGCAGTGTCAGGCAG